>JBBPBT010001328.1:735586-748635 GCA_037974875.1 Cicer bijugum | reverse complement strand
TCGTAGAACTCTATACGGTGGGGGGATGAGTGGATTTTTTTAGTTCTTATCAAATCATTTTTTGTTGTTGTTGATGATGATAATTTTGTTAGTAATGGTTAAATAAATAAAAAATTGATTTTTGATGTATTTGATTTATGTGATGAGTTATTTTCAAATAAATGAGTTTGAACTGAAGTTGAAATTTTATATAAAAAATTATAGTCGTTAAAGTTGTGAAAAAGTTCAAATTTTATCTATGTTAAAGAGTTTCAGCAAAAATTTAGATTGAAATTAAAATCTTTAGAGTTAAAAATATTATTCTTTTAATTACTATTGAACTGAGTTTAAAAAAGAAATTTAATTGGAGTACTTTATTAACTCAAATTTTTTGTGCTCTAATGGTTGTGTGTCATAACTTAAATGATAAAAATATTTGAATTATTGAGTATGCGTATGTGTGAATTGAAAAATATTCGTTTTTATTTTGTTTTAAATAAATTATGTATCACTTGGTTGTGAAAGTGATTTTTTATGTGAAAATGATTTAATTTTGGAATTATGATGTGGTTGAATAAATTTTAATGGTGAATAAATTGTTAAAAATCCTTGTGTTTATGTAGTTAACTCATTGAAACTCGAAAAGGAATTGAGACCGTTGACACCGAGTTAGCGGTGAGAATAACTCTGATATATTAATGTTATTGTGGTCATTAAAGAAAAATGGTTTTTTCTTAGTTTATGCATTTGCAAGAATATTGGTTATGGCTGATGATCAAGAATGTATACCTAGAATTAACAAACTTTTGAGCTTGTGATTAAAGGAAAATTAGTGAATTGTGGTTTCAAGCTTGTATATGTATACTTTCAATTTTTAGAAAAAATTGAATGATTTTTATTAGAGTTTCAAGTTTAGTAAGTAAAGGTTAAAGTCTTTAGTTAGAAATTATTTTTTTTGAAAGATTCTAAATTTTATGAATTAAAATACAAACTTTGTTGAAAAATATATATTTTGAAAAGGATGAAAATATTTATTTTGTGTGATTATGTTGTTCTGAGGTAAATACTTTGACTGAACTTTTAGTCTTTAAAAAATGTAGTGCAACAAACTTGTAATTATTTGAGAAAAAAAATGAGTTACGACAAATTTGAAAAAAATTTGTGGTTGTGTGTTGAGAAAAATAACTTAAAACGTTACGAAGAATTGTTAGTGAATTCAATGAATGATGTTAATTTCTAAAAATATATTTTATTTGTTATGGATAATAATACTATTAGTCATTACTCATTGTAAACTCTTCTAGTGAAATATACTCTAAGGGGATAAGAGTATAAAAGTGTTTGTAAGGTAGTTAAAGTTTCAGGGATTAATTTGACTAAGTCAAACATTATTTATTTTTTGTTGTGTTTAATTGTGCTAGTGATAACTGTTGAAAAAAACTATAATTAAGGTAAGGACTTCTTCTAAATTTTTAGTTTGCACATAGAGACCTTATATGTGTGATTGATGTGTGGATATGTGATGATTAATATTGATGCGATTATGCATTCTTGAGTGATAGTACGTGTTGCTATATGTTAAGAATTTATTAAGGAAAATATCTCTTGAGTATGCTTTGTGAAAAGTATGAAAAATTATTAGTGTGTAATGAGTATTAAAAGGGGAGTCCTTTAATAGCTACATTTACATAATGATTGTTGTGAAAGTCATAGTATGCTCATGCATTTCATAATTAGCGGTATCCGTGATGGGCCATAGTGTTAGTGGTGACCGTGATGGGCCACAGGATGGTTCCATGAATTGATTGGTCCATCTTATCCTTACTAGGATTATTGAGTCGTGTAGGCATGCGATAAACACATTATGGTAAATTATGTTGATCTGTGATAGGTGGCACATCGATAATTAGTACTGGTATGTGAAAGGCAGTACATTTATGATTTACGCTTTTGAAAGAGGGTTTGAAAATTTCGGAATCACATGAATTGGCATATAAGCATTGCATTAGGGTGCTTGGCACACCAATCATATTTGTTATAACATGATATTTGTATATACATATTATATTATTGTTTGTTATCATGTCATAGTTGCTAAGTGTTATTGCTTGTGTTTATGACATAATTGTTAAATGTTATTTGTTAATTTCGGTTGATAACCGTTTACATTATTGTGGAAATTGGACTTTTGCCTTCAGATGATACCCAAGTTCGTTTTATGAATGTTACCTTGACGAAGAAAGCGTCGTTAGACTTTCTTGATCGACATTCGCTGACTGCTTAGGTATACGACCCCATCTCAAGCAGGGATACTTATACGGGGACGATAGTGAGGACAAGTACGAGAGCCGGGACAATATATCTTGTGGGTGGACCTGACTTTTGAGAAGATTGATCCTTCTATAATTGATGAGGAATAGGAAGTTACTTCGAGGAGAGATATTACATCAAAAGGAACTTGTGCAGTGTGTGGAGGTCACCCTTGTTATTGTAGTTGCTAGTGGATGATCAAATTAGTTTTTGTTGTATAGGGCCTTAGTGTCTTTCTTTTGGTGGTTGTACTTATTTTATTTTGGGGCGATTGTATCTATGACATAACTTGATAGTTGACTTTTTGGTGGGTCCATGTTTCATTTTTTTGACGTGACCATGAGGGAATACCCCAGGGGTATGATCGATGTCGGAAATGTCTCATAGCCCCGATGTAATTTTTATTTGTATGTTGTAGATTATTGTCCCAAAAAACTATTTGAGTTTGTTTGTATATATGATGTAATTATTTATGACTCTTGTCATTTTGCGTTACGAAATATTATTTTGGTAAATTGTTTAAAAAAAATGTACTTACGCTGTTAAAAATCGGGGTGTTACAAATGTCATGAAAGTAGAGATGAATTCTTTGCATGAGAATCATACATTTAGGTATACAAGATAATATGTCGAGAACACTCAAGAACAAAAAAACCCTAAACCCTAAGGACAAAAATACACTCAAGAATAAATGGGTATACAAGATAAAGGCAAAAGAGAATAGTTCCCAACTAAGATACAAAACAAGATTGGTTGTGAAAGATTTTAATTAGTGAAAAGGTATTGACTTTGAAGAGATTTGTTTACTTGTGGTGAAGATGTCTTCTATTTGTGTTATGCTTGGTTTAGCAACTAGTTTGAACCTAGAAGTTGAACAACTTGATCTGAAAACTACATTCGATCATGGCGATTTAGAGGAAGAGATGTATATAGAGTAACCAAAGTGTTTCGAAGTCAAAGGTAAAAAATGGCTTGTGTGTAAATTGAAGAAAAACTTGTATGTGCTATAGCAAGCACCACAATAGGGGTACAAGAAATTTGATTCTTTTATGGAGAAACATAGGTCTAGTAAAACTACTTCTGACCATTGTGTGTTTGTCAAGAAATTCTCTATTGGTGATTATATTATTCTCTTGTTATATGTGGATGACATGTTGATTGTTGGTTTTAACACTAAGAAGATTTGATCTCTAAAGAAAGATTTGAAAAAGTATTTTGCAATGTAAGACTTGGGTCCTATAAAGCAAATTTTGGGCATGAGAATTATTCATGACAGGAAAAATGATAAATTGTGGTTGTCTCAACACAATTACATTGAAAGTATGTTAGAGAGGTTTAACATGAGAAATTGCAAACTTGTTAGTACTTCACTTGCTACTCATTTCAAATTGAATTTTTATCAATGTCCTACAAGTGAGAAACACAAACAAAAGATGAAGAATGTTCCATATGCATCCACAATTAGTAGTTTGATATATCATATGGTATGTACAAGGCCTGATATTGCTCATGCAGTTGTAGTTGTCAGTTGGTTTCTCTCTAATACTAGTAAAGATCATTGGCAAGTAGTGAAGTGAATTCTCATATACCTTAGAGACACTTCCAAAGTGTGTTTATGCTATGGAGGTGGTGAACCTGTGTTGGATGGCTACACATAAGTAGATATATCAGGTGATCTTGATTCTAGAAAATCTACTTTTGGTTATATGATGACATTTGCAAGGGGGTTGTGTCCTGACAATCAAGTTTACAAAAGTGTGTTGCTTTATCCACTACTGAAGTTGAGTTATTGCAGTAACAGAAGCTTCCCAAGAACTCTTGAGGATGAAGAAGTTTCTACGTGAGTTATGCCTTAAGCAAGACAAGTATGTCTTATTTTGTGATTGTCAAAGTGCGATCCATCTCAGCAAGAATCTGACTTTTCATGCAAAGTCGAAACATATTGAGGTACAATATCATTGGATACGAGATACACTTGAAATTATGTCATTTTCAATTTTAAAGCTTCATGCCAATGGTAATGATTTAGATATGATGATGAAAGTCTTGCTTGTGTTGAAGATGATATGTTTTAGAAAGGATGCCAACATGGTTGAGCGATACCTTTTCACTTGAGTCGTGAGGATAAAATATATTGGATGGACCTACTCCTCAAGTGGAACCCTCCAATTTTACTAGTATTATTATTAGTATTATTATTAAAGAAAGAAAAAAAAAGGAATATGTGTTTTATTGGGCTTGACCCATGTGAAGAAAAATAAAAGATTTTGAAATCCATAAGAAAAGAATGAAAACAGAGTCACACAATATCAAGAAAAAAGAAGGAAAAAAAGTTGTGACGATAAAGTAACAAAAAGAGAGGAAGGAAAAAGCTTGATTCTGGTGGTAACATGTGTCTAGCAAACTTGTTTCGTTTGGTCTATAATTTTAATATGTTATTTTTACCACATAGTTTGGTCTTGAACTAGACTTAGGAAATGACACTCTATTGGCTGGTGGTCCAGGAGCTAGTCTTGTCAAGGATGATGGTGGTGATACATTCATGAGTGGTGGTGTAGGTCTTATGATGGGTGGTGGTGCATTGATGAATGGTGGTGTAGATCATCTGATGGGTCGTGTGAACCTTATGTAAAACCCATCAAGGTATATAATTGGTCCTTCATATGTTTTAACCTGCAAAAATAAGAATCAATGTACACAAATTAGTCCCTAAAATTGCTCGCTTACTAGCAATTTGGTCTCTACATTCATATTAAAAAATTAAAAATTGCAATACAGTCATTGAGTTATTACTTTCTGATTCTTAATGTATTTCCTTGGACAAGTACCTCTTCGGACAACACTTTATTTTCATGAGTGGGTCTAGATAGTGAAATTAGTATTTCAGTTTGGCTTTGTCCCTCTTGTGCCTCAATTTGGGGGGGGGGGGGGGGGGGGGGGGATTAGAGAAATTTGAGAAACCAATGAACAAAGTTTGAGATAAAAGTAGAACAAAATGGAAGAGAAAATTGGAGAAAAGGGGTAACGAAAATGGATAAATTACCTTTAGCAAATGAATAGAATTCTCTTCCAAAGTTCTTTTTAGTTGCATAACTTCTAACAACAACTTTTGTTTCACAATAACATTTGAGAATCATCGGGTTCAAGCTTTCACCCATGGAGGAAGAAGAATAAGTGGTTTTTTATTCTTTCATTTTCTATGATTTCAAAACCTTGAAATAAGAAGAATAATGAATTATATAAGCAAATGTTCTTAGAAGAAGAAGATATCAAATCATTGAAAAAGAACAAGAATATATTATATAGATGAAGATGTTATTGTTGCAACAACAACATAGTTTCAATTTTTTTAAAATTTAAGTATCAATTTCATTTTCAAAATCGGGGAAATTAACCATTATCTTTCATTGCAATGAGTTGGGTAATAGCTTGGCTTACCACATAAGAAGTTTACGTCCACGTCACGTCAATCTCATTAATAGAGAAAACTAACCACATAATAAGCAAATGTTTAGGGCGTTTTCCTATTTTCAAATTCAAAGGTAAATGTTCGACCTCTATAATTTCAAGGACAATTTCGTGATTCACTCGATTTTTTTTACTATTCTTGTATTTGTTATGAATATTTGGGGTGGATATCCTACTCCCTTAACTTATTGTAATCCAGGGGTGCTCAATAACTCCTATGATTAAATGACTCTCACTCATAGGTGAACAAGTCACCAAAAGTGAGACTTAATTAATCAAATTCGCTTAATGAGTTAGTAAAAAAGAGTCCAGATTTGCATAGCAAAATTTATTGTAATCCACTAGTCAAATTGGGCAATTGCATGGCCACGTCTCAAAGAACTCTAGGAATATTCTCTAAGCGAAAATGGCATGATCAACCCTTACCTTGCTGAAGCTCAACTCAATTTTTTACTAGACCTTTTGAAGGTGTTGAAAAACATGAGAAATGAGGGTTTCAATTATGTTTTGCTTTTTGTAAAAATTATTTTAGCTGCTTAACCAAAATGATATATTCTTTATCAAATCATTTAACTTTTGATTATAAACAATTTAAGTAAGATTAGGTTGAATCATAAAAAAATTAGATTATAATAATAGAGAAACAGAGAGAGAGAGAGATAGAAGAGACACAAGAATTTTTATAGTAGTTCATTGAAGGTACCAAAACACGAAAAGGAAGTTGAATTGTATTTTTCTTTATTAAAAACTTCTATTCAAAATTCAAAATCAGGATGCTTAGAACAGATAAACAAATCATAAGCAACAATAAAACATAGTAACAGGATAGAGGGATAGACACCATAATTTATATTGGTTCCCTCACACATAAGTCAATTTTCTTATCTTCCAGCCTAAAACTGATAAATTGTTGAGGCACTAAAACACCTTGACCCTATAAGTCAAGTATTTTCCACTTCCAACTTTAAAAACCTACAAGTTGTTGAAGCAGAATAGCCACTATAGGGTTGGGTTACAAAGGAGTCAAAGTGAATTTTGTTTTTGCTTCTTCTAAGCAGATTGATTAGAATGAACTTCACACTAAAATAGAGCATTAAGCAATAAGTAATATAAAGTTGAACGAGTGCCTTTTCTAAAACTAAAAACTTGAATTCTAAATACTTAGAGAATTTTGAGTTTGTAAGGTTTTATGAGTTGTTGTATTGTATTGTTTTCTTCTTTAGAATTGATCCTTTATAGCATGAATTTGGCTTTCATTATTGTCCTAAACAAAATGTGAACATATCTTTCTTGCATGATATAGTTTGGAAATATGATTGTTGAAGCTTGATTAATTCTAAAATGAATCTTCAATCTAATCTTCAAGAATGATTATGTGCGACAATACCGAGATAGCGCTTGAAAATATTTATCCTTGAATCTTCTAAGTGTATCTTCCTTGTATGAGATCAATAGAGATCTTCACAAAAAATAAAATTTGATAGATATGGTTTTGGAATATGACAATTGAAGCTTGATTAATTCTAAAATGAATCTTCAACCAATTCTTCTAGAATGATTAAATGCAAGAATGTCTATATAACGCTAGAAAATAATTCACCATGAATCTTCTTTGATACACTTGTTTAAGATCAGCGGGAATATATCATATTATGTTCTTCGACTATCAAAATTATGAAACAAATGAGTCTTCATCAGAATCGTTGACTTTCTTCGTCAGAACATAACTTGATCATCAAAGTTAGATGTTGTTTGATTGGTTCAGGTAAACAGAGGTAGAGGTAGAACTACACGACTTAGAATTGTTGGCATTGGAAATGTTACCTTGTTGCATCTTTAGAGCATATTTTGTATCAGAGACAACATCTTGGACCAAGTTGTAGTCGTCAAAGCAAGAAGAACTTGAGCTTCATAGGCAACTCAAATAGAAGCTTCAGAGTTATTGTAGTAGGCGCTTCAAAGGCATGCTCCAAACCTCAAAGGCATGGTAAACAAAGGCATACTTCAAGTTTTTGAGGTAGATCTGCATAAGCTTCATAGGCACATTGGGAAAATGCTTTAGAGACAAATCTTCAGAGGCAGATGCACGCACACAACAACATGTATAATAACCAGAGTCTGAATATTGCATTAACTTCCTTTGATTTTGATGTGTTCGTTTCCTCTTACATCTTCGTTTCCTCTAATATCTTCATATCCTCTAACATCTTCACTTCATCTGATATCATTTCCTCCGTTTACTGCTTCTATTTACTACACACTCAATAAAATTATCAGTGCAATAAATTGTTCTCACAAAATACATTTGTTATAAACATCAAAACACGATGCATGAATTTTTCCTAGAACCAACTGGGTTCCAAAATCCAAACAAATTGTATCTACATCTAAACCTCCCATAACAAAGATATTTTGCCTCCGTACATTTGAGGAAGTAATCCACTTTTTAAGCAATAGCATACAAGTATTATTTACTTTGCCCCTTCAGATTTTGAGTTTTTTTGTTATGCTTCTTTAGGTACCTCTTATGGAGGAAATAGTTATTGCCAATATCAAACTAATTTACATCATTCTAGTTTGTGTCTATATTAATAAAAAGTCTACTTCTAGGATTTTGATTGTCATTGAAAGGATATTACATTTCAAGTCCTATCTCAATTTAAGAGTATAAAACACTTTGACTGATTTACCTCGATTCTAGTAACTTTCTACTAGGAGGATTTTTCACTATGTCTTTTATGTTGATGTCTTCTAGACACTTACTGAAATTCTTCTTAACACATTGCCCTTTTCATTCTCTTAGTCATCACTCTCATATTGATCGATTTCTACTTAAATACTAAGAAATGTATTTGTTGAGAATGTTACCGTTTGAGGGCTTTCAATAAGCATTTACAGCACATCAACGTTTAAGACATATGCATATATATCTTCATAATTAATTAAGTCTATCTGGATTTAAGAAGACGAATTTCAGAGACTGACACAATCAAATGATGTCACACGCTTCTTCAGTAATATGATAAGTCCACTATGTTGAGTAGAGAATGTTGGAATGTTGATTTCTTATCATAACATTATCTTTATCATAGTGTTGACCAGATGTTCATTTGGTTTACTAGAATTATCAGACGTATAATCATCAAAGTGAGCTTCTTATTAGATTTAGGAGAAGCACATTCAAGAGAGTCAGTTACAACTTTAACAGATCTTCTAGTGAATTATGCACTTGATTAGTTAATTATCTTTCTTTGTTCGATAGAGAATTTAATTTGTACCAAAATATTGAATTTATTGGATGATTCATTTAGACCTTTCTTCTTTTGGTCTTTGAGTTAGAGGAATAACATGAGTCTTTAGTTAGAGGCATATAATCATTGTAGCGTTCATTTTCTTTGTGATCAGAGGGTTATTCGTTGATTTGTATTTCCTTTGTCTTTGTCTTTATCACTTTGACTTTGACTGTAGATTTATTAGATGCTTGTTGCAATGCTTCTTATTGCTATATTATGATTTAGTCTATTAATAGACATATTTACTTGTTTATTAGGTAATGATATATGTGTTAAAGATACTTAGATTATTACTTCAAATTTACTCATAATTTATGTTATCTTAAAATAGATAGTCATTAATATAAATCTTTGTCTTCTAACTTAATTTTCACACTTAATAAATACAATTAGGGGATACTTATTCTTATTTTTTTATTTTGTTATCATCAAAATATCAATAAGATGATTGTAGCAAAAACCATTGTCACTAACACATCCCGCTTCACTATTTCCACCATAATTAACTCCATTATGTTAGATCAAACTCAGATTCAACTCAAATAATAGAGGAGATTTATGTGTTGAAGTGGTTATTCTATGTGCAAATTATTGAGTGGATATTGATTGTGATTGTGTTTAAGGGATGAAGAGCGGATATCATCGGTTTTGGCTAGAGATAAATTTTCTCTAGGACTTTATATTTCAAGAGGTGAAGATGTGTCTTCTTCTTGGAGATAGAGGCTGAGATTTTTGTTGAGGATTGTTTTAAGATTTTCAAGTTTTAAACATGTTTAAGAAAAAAGGAATTGGTGTACATGTTGCAACAAGACAAATTTTGTAAACTTTCGAATTAATAATATTGGGAAAAGCTCTCATTATTTAAATAAGGACCTTGTAAACTTTCGAATTAATAATAATGGGAAAAGCTCTCATTATTTAAATAAGGACCGAATGTACTCTACATATGAGGAAGAAATAGAGGAATCAATATATATCGTTGAGTATTTTGCTCTTTTTTTTAACTTATTTAATTTTTTCAATTTTTTTATCGTTTTTATTAATTGGAGTTTTGGAGGCGCAAAATCTGTTTTATGATTTGTGATAAAAATATTAAGAACACAGATATTTTTTGCTATGTATCAATTGTATGTTTTAAATGGTTGAAAGAAAAATATGTTTTGAACCAATTTCAACAATTGTATTAATTGATTTTTTATTATTTTCTTAATATTTCTATCATTGTGGAATCATCATTAAGTGTTCTAGTAATCTTCACAACTTTAATTGAATATTAAGTATTTTCAAATCATTTAATCAAAGATTATTTCTAGTGTTAATATATATAGTTCATTTATGTTGACTGGTTGATTGATTGTGAGACCATATATATATATTTTTTTTAAAACCTTTGCAATACAAATTTATATGCGAGTCTATCAATTTTAAAACCATTTTTAATTGCGTGAATGATTAAACTCTGAAAAGAGAGTGTTTTATTTTATTCAAACTCCTTAGAGACTCCATAGGCCATTTTGAATGGCAATTTTTAAAGTTAACACATGTCTTTCTTATTTTCTTGTTACATGTATTGAAGAGTAAGATATATAACAGTATGTTAATCTAAACACACAAAAAGTCTATAAAAATTTTAATCATTTGGACGCCTTTGAAGTGTTCTCAGGTTTTCTTCTCTTTCCTTTGGTCCTTAAATGCCGTATAGTTTGAGGACCGTAGAAGGACAATGATTTAACAATGAAATCAACTTATAATTTTTGCATTAAATCAGTAATTAATACTTGTAATCTTGTAATGAATAGGCATTTTCCATATTTGTAAAAGCTTAAGTTTGGTTCTATTAAAGGGAGGGGAAGAAAGAAAAATAAATATAAGTTTGGTTCAATGGAGAAGAGAAGAGTTATTTTAATTAAATTTGTGTCTGATTCAAAGGAAAAGGGGAGTATTATTTAAATGTTGGTTTAAATATGCAATTAGTCTTGTAAAATGAAAAAAAATTGATTTTAATTTCTACAAAATAATTTTTTAAAATTTAAGTCCATGAAAAATACATACTTTTTTGTTTTACTTTCTAATTTTTAACTCCGTTAGTTTTTTTTTTCTTAATAATTGAGTAATGAACATATTTAAACTTAGATCTAATAAAATTCAAAAAAATAGTCACAACTGTTTCAGATGAATAATTCGCATTACAACAACCATATTTGAAGAAGAAAGAGAAATTAAATATAACTCTTAAATAAAATCATAAGTTGATCTTGAGCTTTAAAATGATGATGATTGGATACTGAGAACCCACAGGTGGCTTCAAACCTCACTACTTCTGAACGCCAATCTAAATCATCGCTCTGCTACATCTTTGACGTTGTTGGGATTCTCGCGCAACTCAAATCGCTAATAACCTAAGGCACAAACTCGGTCCATAATAATAGTATAATCTCACAATCTAAAAACAATATATATACAAAAATACAAAATAGGAAAACATAACATAATATGGTATCAAGTGATCAACAAACATGCATATTTATGATCATATAACAAACATGACTTGTGTGCTAAATCCCCCTAATGCAATGCTTATATGCTAGTGCATATAAATGTACAACATCTCACAAATCAATATTATTTACCAATGTGTAGTATCTCATAAACTAGCACGATTTACTAAGGTGCAGTCTCTCACATACTAGCATGACTCAATAATCCTCGCTAGGATAAGGTGGACCATTCAATCATGTGATACCACCCCAGGATCCATCAAGATCATCACTAAATATGAAATGCATAGGCATATTCTAACTATTTCACAACAATTGTTGTGTAAATGCTGGGAAGAATCTACTTTTAATTTTTCCACAAAGCATACTCATGACAATTTATCATCAATAAGATTCAAAATACATAGTAAACATGTATGTTATTAGTTATGAATATATAATCACATCAAATACATCAACAATCGTGTGACATTTATTCATCATTAGCACAATGAACATGTATACATACACACTTTTCATTCAAGCATATATAATATCGTTAGAAAGTGTCATTGTCTCGATGACGCTTAATTACATAAGCTACTCATACTGCGCCAACATAACCTATTCGACAATTCTATCGACACTTCTCAATTTTCTTGTACCTTAAATCAATCAATTGACATAATCGATACAAGTTTCTAAAACCACACCCAAATGAACCCTAGGTTCGACCATTATCCAAATCAATTAGGGTTTGACTTTCCCTTAGTTTTTCTTACCAAATTTGGTTCGCTAACTTCGACTTTGATTTAGCTACTTTGGCAAAAGAAAACTTCAAAGTACTTATGCCACACTTTGAAAATCTCTAAATTATTTTTCAAACTTATCGAAGTTCAACTCAAATCATTGTATTTAACAACTTATGACAAAATATTTTCTTAATAAAATTAATCGAAAACAAACATACTCAAATGGTTTAAAAAATTTCAATTAAATTATCAATGAACGTCATAAATTTCAACACTTTAGTATTTGAAAAACTTGTAGAAAGCTTGTATCTAGAAATCTTAACTAAAAAACTCAAATACTGAAAATTACAACATTCAAACTATTCAAAATCATCATATTTTTCATGGTTCTTTTCATATTTTTTTAAGCTTCCAATTTAACATTTTTTAAACTTTCATCTTTATCAAATATGCTTTGTATATAAACATTCATACATGAACCACCTTTTCTCATCAACACAATATTTCACATATATAAAAAACTTCATACTTAAGAAACCTACATACAAAAATCCAAAATTATATTGAATCATTGTTTTTTAAAACACCTAAATATTTCTTCAACCTCAAATTTTAACATAAAATTGACATCTTTATTATAAAAATCAAATCTTTCAACTTCAAAACTTATGATTAAAACTTTGTTCATAAAGTAAATATTTCTCCTTCAAATCTTTTTGATATACAAAGTTTGAATCCTTATTCTTTTAAATATGAACTACTCTCAAAGT
>JBBPBT010001328.1:723034-735535 GCA_037974875.1 Cicer bijugum | reverse complement strand
TAAAGACAAACTTTTTTGTTCTAACTATAAATATGGAAACCTTGTTTTCACCAAAATCTAAGAGATGTAACTTTTAATACCTTAATCACAAAATTAACTTAAAACCAACATGTAAACAAAATTTTGAAATCTCTTTTTATATATATACAATTCGGCTAAAATCCATTTTACTCATCAAAGTCTTTCAAATAATTTTTCAAATCCAAATCTAGTTTAAAACACCTTAAATAATCAAGAACAACAATTGATATGGTTTCAAATTTTAAATGACTCAAATATTCAATTTATATCATCATTAAAAATCACAAGAGGATATTTTCCTAACTTCTTTAAAGTTCATAAAATTTCTACCACTCAAATAATTTTGAATTAAAACAAAGCACAACAATTCATTTACCACTACATTTCAAAACTTATTCCAAAAATTTTGCCATGACCTTTTTATTTATGTCTGATTCCCTTAAAAATTGCAACACAACAAACATAAATATTCAGAGTTCTCCCACCGCTAACTCGGAGTCAACAATCTTGATTCATTTTTTAAAGACTCAATGAGTTAATTACATAAACATAGGGAAATATACAATTTACTTCAAGGTTACATTACTCAATAAAACTCAAATTTCCAATACACAATTTAAAGAACACTAATAATTTTTTTTTTTAAAATCAGTTATTAACTTTAAAATCCTCATTTAACAACTTTGAGTTTTTTCCTTTCAAAATACATCACTTTGGTCCTCAAACACATTAACATCTAGTTGTCATTCTAAATAAAAATATATAACCAAACACACTCACAAAAGTCTTAACTTTATTATCTGAAACTACTTTAATAAAATTTCTATTGTCAGTTCGAACAACTAATTATGTTACTCAAACACATATAAAAATTAAATTTTCACATAATGACACATAACATTTGGTATTAGTAATTTTTTTGGATGTTTAGTTTCATTTTTTGTTATACAAGTCACTAACTCCTCTAATTTTGATAGTAAAAAAGCAGTAAAGCAAAAAAAAAAAAAACTCACTTTCATTTTATTCCCTTACTTAGGATTTTTTTTTTGAAAGAAAATGTTTCTTTTAACTTCCTAAACACTAATAACAATCATAATAGTGATAAAAAAACAAGATTAATGCTCAATAAACAAAATATCACCTTTTCCCCCAATATATGCATACTTACGGGTTGGAGAGAACTCATAGGAGAAATGACTACCACAACTAATGATCCTTAACTCTTTGAAATAATTTCAAATAGTGAAACAACTTTGTTGTTGGAGTTTTTGTGATTGGAGGTTTCTAAGTTGCTCAAAAATAAAGAAGAAGGTTTGGGTTTGAAGAGAAATGAGAGAAGATGTGTTTGAAAAATAAAAGTGGTAGTAAGATGATGATGGTAGCCATAAATTGCTTTTGTAGGGAGGGCAAAATGTTCTTTTTTGTTCCTTCTCTTAATTAATCTACTCTCTTAATTCTAAATTATTTTTCAAAAATTTCTAATCACAAAAATTTAATCCTACAATCTCACAATTATCCTTTATGAAACTTAGTCATAATCACATCACTCACTTCTAGATCTACTTTCATAAAAATATCTACTCTCATCCCAAACTAATTGAAAAATGAAACTAACATTAATGCCTATAATATGGTAATAATTTCATATCTTTTAACAAAACAAAGACAATCTATTTTAAGCATCATAAGTATCATCACTTAAATGACTTATAACTATACAAAACACATAGTTTACAAGTACTTTTCAGTCTATCAAGTAGATTAAAATTACAACAATAGCAAATATTAAAGTCTAAGGAATTATCCTCTAATACATCGGAATTATACATCATCTAATTAAAAATATATTCTAAAAATAAAGTCATCATCCGATATTGCAATCCAACCATTAGCTCATCTTATCTCCTATAATATTTAAGAAAATAGAAGGTGAGATAATAATTTTAGCGAGCTCTTAAAAAAAAGGAGGGGCAGTTTGAAATAGTTTTCTCAAAAACAATGAAAACTTAACATTAATCTGAAATGGTTTATTAGCCATAGGCCAAATATTTAAAATATGTTCTTTTCTTTAAGTAGTAAAATGTATTCTCTTTCTTTTATTGATTTAAAAAAGCTTTATGGTTTTTATTTCCTTTTTAATTAAGGAATAACTTATTGATATCTATTTCCTTTATAAGAAAAAGCTTTATGGTCTTTATTTCCTTTTTAATTAAGGAAAAACTTACTACTATCCATTGCCTTTATATGGAAAAGCTACTCCAATCACCCAGATGTGGGTAACTCAGATGGTTGGAGTATGTTGCAAAGGTGGTCCTGCCATGACCTCAATTAGCGTTCCAATTGTTTTACCTTTATCCATCATTTCATGCCTGAAACAAAGCTAAAATGTTCAACCATGTGCTTGGACCACGAATGCTAAGACATAATGAATGCAGTGCATATGTAATGTTATGTATGCAATGCATATTTCATCAATATGATCAATGCAACCATTTAATCAACTCAATAAGGTAATATAACTAGAAGGTAACCGAACTTCAATCATTCATCAAGAAAATCCTAACAAGTTATTCGTTTAAATGGTGTTATGGTTTTTAAAATTCGCATTCTAATCAGGAATCTTGGACCAGAGGCTGACTCTAACTAGAGGCATTTTGAACAAAGGCAACATGATCAGAGTCATACTTGAATCTGAGACAACTTAGTTAGATGAGAAGAGGTAGCTCGATCAAAGGAAGACTTGGACAAAAGGCATCTTGGTCAGGTAAAAGCTTGGATTAGAGGTAGCTCGGTTAGAGGAAGACTTGGACTAGAGGCAACTCAATTAGAGGAAAACTTAGACTAGAGGCAACTCAATCAGAGGAAACAGTATCAAAGGAAGCTTAGGGAAATTATAATCAAAGGCATCCACAATTAACAAAATTAGAGGCAAACAAAGGAAACAAAGTTGGAGGCAGCCAAAGGAAACAAAATTAGTGCAGCTAGAGAAAACATAAACATAGACAACAAGAGAAAACAAAATTAGAGGCAGTCAAAGTAAATAGAATCAGAGGCAGGTAGAGGGAACATGATCAGAGGCATCTAGAGAAAAACATAATCAGAGACAACCAGAGGAAACATAATTAGAGGTAACTAGAGGAAATAGAATCAAAGGCAGCCAAAGAAAATATAACCAGCGAAAATACAAGTGATTTGGGTGATGCAATTTCTAGATTTGTTGATTTGAGTATTTAGATATTTATGAATTTGTAGAAGAAAATAATTAAAGAAGAAGAAATAACAGTTGAACTCTTTACTGTGCGTATTAATTGTCAAAATATTCCTTATGATGTGGCTATTGATGGATGGAGCATTTTGATTGACTTTAGAAATATTGGGGGAGTTTTTTTTTTTTTTTTTTTTTATGTATAGTAAATTTAAGGGAGAATTTTAATAGGCATTTATTATTTGAGGGAGCGAATTGGTAGTTTACTCAAAAAATTAGAGAAGACAAGGAGTCAAGTACCATAACTTGTGGTCACAGCGGAGCATTTGGTGTCGAACAATGAAGAATCAAGAGACACACAAAGATATGTTCATAGGAGTGTTTGTGGTATGGTCTGGATCAATTTTGAGGTAAAATAAACATCTATCTAAATATAAAATTGCATGCGGTTCAATTTAGTTTAGATGAAACACTTAAAACAAATTTGATCGATATGATCAAATTACAAGTGGTTTAATTTTGATTGGTTTTTGAATATCTATAGTTAGTTGGATACATATTGAATTGTTGGAAGTAATCTATCATAGATTACGCATTGTGTCAATGATGACAATTGTGATATTTGCTTATGTTGATAAGTATAGTTCTTCATGGATGGGATTTGTGTATAGAGGAGTTTAATTATGACATCAGCAGAGTCCAATTGTTTTATTGTTTTTACGAATTAGTACCTCACAAAACAAGAAAAATCTCATTTTAGTCCCTTTACAATGAAATTCAATTATTATAAATACAGATTGTGTATATCATACCACTACTAGAAATTTCGCCTATAGTGACCGATTTAGAGACCGAATATTTGTGTCACATTAACGAAACGACCGAAATAGAGACCGTAATTTTGAATTTATGAACAAAATATTTTTCCGTCACTAAATCAATCGCTAATGAAATTTAGAGATTGAAATAGCAACTGAAATTTAGCGACCAAAATTTCAGTCGCTAATTATCACTAATAGAAAATTTGCCTTTTACACTAGCGACCGAAATAGAGACTAAAATTTTAAACCTTGAAACTAAATATTATTCCATCACTAAATTGGTTGCTAACAAAAAGTAGAGATTGAAATAACAACTAAATTCTATTTTTTAATTACATAATTTAATTTTGTTTATTAATAAAAAAATGTGAAATAATTGTTGCAGAATTATTTTTTTTTTAGAAAATGTGAAATATTTAATAACTAATTAAAAAAAATAAAAAAAAATAAAATCATGTATTCATGTATTTGAATGTTTGTGCTGTCAAACTTTTTTCTTTTTCAATTTACTCACATAAAACCTAAAACCCCATTTCCTACCACCGTTCTTTCTCAACACCACAACTCAAGCTAATTCACTCCCAACCTACCACAAAAAAAAATTAGTTCTTTTTTTCTACAAAAAAAAATAATTAGTTCTTTTTTTCTTTCTCAACCTACCACAAATCCTAAAACCATCATTCGTTGCTAATCCTCTCTCATTCCAACCTCCGCAACTACGACGTGAAGTCAACCGGGTCTCTTAAACCGTTAAACTACAACTGTGGCGTGTACCAAAAGGGAAGGAATTTATATTCTAATTTTCTGATTATGCTTCATTATTTGTGTTTTTTTTTTTCTGTGATGTAATCATTTTGAATTTATTTAACTAATGGGCGTAAAAATATTCTGCATATAAGGTGTTTGATAAAATGCTCTTTTGGTAATTTTAACTAAAATGGGTAATTTGTTACTGAATATAAGGTGTTTGATAAAATGCTCTTTTGGTAATTTTAACTAAAATAGGTAATTTGTTACTGAATATAAGGTGTTTGATAAAATGCTCTATTGGTATTTTCCCGTTAGCTTTTACATAATTTTCCATCAGTTTGGTGAGAGGCAATAGTAGTAGAAGTAGGTGTATTATTAGAATAAAAATTCCTTATCCAATTTGATATTTCCATGGGAGACATTAGGCACTTGTGAATGAAGGTACTCAATGCCACGGGCTGCTCCTAGTGCAATGTCGGATCTCATTTCCCAATTCAGTGGTGTTCTACCCGCTCCTTTGTTTCCTGTAATAAAAGTATCATAAACTTCATTAAACCGACGAGGCTTTGACTCATTTCATGTGTCCAACAATTCTAATAAGGAAATGGATCCGTTTTCGTGATGATAAAATTAAGGGGCAGCAAATTTCCAATTTGAAAAAAAATACAACTAATCTATTAGTAATAATTACTTAAGAAGTCCAGCTGTTGGTTCGTCATACAAGAGCACCTATACATAAGTGTAAAATTCTGTTTATATTTTTAGGGACATGAAAGAGAGAAAGGAAAATGAAGGAGGAAGTTGCATGTTGATTAAATAACAGTAAAGTCACATCAGTGACAGGAAGTATCTTAGAAGTTGGAAAATTTAGTGCTGCCATAAAATAACTGAAAGCCATTGAGTCTAGTTTTATGAACAAATAATAACTAGGAAGAGCATATGCACAAAGAGGGAATTCTTCACATAAAATGATCCCTACTTTTTGCATTATACACATATGTCTGATATCTCCTTAATGTAATCATTGGCAATGGCATTGATGAATAAATAGTAAAATTGTGGACTTGCAGATATAGGCAATAACATCAACTACAATAGATGTATAAGAAGTTTCCTCACAAAAGCTAACCACAGGAACTACATGTGGTTGAGAGAAGATGATTTTTATATTAAAACTAATAACAACAGAAAGAACCCTCAGCTATATTAAAAGTTTCTATAATAAGATTCCATGGCTTGCGTGATTGCATACTATCAATTGAATCTTTTCATATAATAAAAACACAAAGAACCATCAACTATAGAATTTCACTTTCTTTTTACTCTACAATAAACATAACCAAAGCCAAAATCACTGTCTAACTACAGTCGCATTTATTCCTTATAAAAGTCAAAATTAATAGATAATAGTTCAGGAAAACAACACCTTTATTATAGAAACTTCCTTCTATACAATATCAATGAAATACAGAACTGAGACTCAATAGTACAAAATTGTTAAGATGACTATCTTGTCTCTCAAGTATTGGAGATACCCAGAATTCCCCTCTTAATTGGTTCGTCATACAACAGCTGTTGGTTAGTAATAATAGAAGGTGAATGAATGAATAAAAATGAGCCAATTAACTATTCTTGCAATCCAATCCAATCTAATGATAAATTCAGATGTGCACAAATTTAACCCCTAATGAAACATAAAAAGGGAACCGCATAATCTCATATTGTAATTAATTCCCTGCATACATTTAGTCAAAGAAATGCAATGCATTAAGAAAAAGCAAACCTAGAAATAATTGGTTAAGATTCATTTTAGTATGATGACCACTCATTTTAGTATTTTATTTTCAATTTTTATAGTTTTATATTTTCATTTCCTTTTTGCCGTGATTACTGGTTGATTTGATATTTTTATTATTATTGTTATTTTAAAAGAAAAACACATTTTACTCAATTTGTTAACATCAATTGTTAATTTCTATTTATTTTTTTTTTTTGATTATTTTTCATTCTATATAGGCATTCTTGTAATTTTGGAATAGCAAAGAGGCTAAGCAATTTTCCTGTATAAGATATAAGGTTGAGTATTCAATTTTTGGAAAGGTAATTTTTTGATTACGCTTCATTCTATGTAGACATTATGCAACAAATAATTTTGTAATTCTGGAACATGTTAAATTGCATATTATTTATGAAAATGCAAGTGTCTACATGTGCTTAGGAAGTATGATGGTTAATTACTCAAATACTTTATTTTATTAATTATAATGTATAGCATTTGCTTAATGATATTACAGAAAATGGATATCCGTCAACGTCGTAGTTGGATGTATAATAGGCTAAATCCTAGTCGAAAGGGGTATACTGATGCATTTCTAAAAGGGTTAAATGAATTTATGTCATTTGGAATCCAACAACCAGACATATCAAATAGAGAAATTAGATGTCCTTGTTCTATTTGTAAAAACATTGATTTCTTAGACTTTGAAGTGGTTAATGTTCTTATTTTAAGGAAATGGTTTAAACCTGACTACTGGTATTGGACATCTCATGGAGAAAGTGATCCAGAGTTGCATGTAGAAATTAAGGGGGAAAAATCTGCACAAGAGCGACATAACAATTATTTTAATAGATTTGAAAACATGGTTTATGATGCTATTGGACCACAATATCAAATGCATTGTGATCAAGAATTAGAGGAGTTCCCAAATATAGATGATCAAAAGTTCTATGATTTACTAAATGTAGCTTAGAAGCCATTGTGGCCGGGATGCAAAGATCACACTGAATTGTCTTTTGCTGCTAGATTGTTGGCAATTAAATCAGAGGGAAATATTTCTCAACGGTTTTTTAATCAAACAGTGGCACTTATGAAGGAGACACATCCTCCAAATAATCTGGTTCCTAAAGATTATTATAGGACAAAGAAAATAGTTTCAAAACTTGGTCTCACTGTAGAAAAAATATATTGTTGTGTAAATGGTTGTATGTTATTCTACACTGATGAATGTAAACAATTAAAAGAATGCAAGTTTTGTAATGCAGTTCGTTATGAGAAGAAAAAAATTGGTAGGGATAAATTCAAAGAGATACCTATGAAGAGAATGCATTATTTACCGCTAATTCCCAGACTTAAGAGATTATATGCTTCGATGAAAATAGACGAGAACCTGGAGTGATGTGTCATCCATCAGATGGAGAGGCTTGGCAACACTTTGATCAAATTTATCCCGACTTTGCTGTTGAACCGAGGAATGTGAGGTTGGGATTGTGTACTGATGGTTTTACACCATTTAATCATACTACCTCACCTTATTCATGTTGGCCGGTAATTGTCACTCCTTTCAACCTTCCTCCAGAACTATGCATGAGAACTCCCTACATGTTTCTTACTTTGATTATTCCTGGACCACATAATCCAAAGAGCAAGATAGATGTGTATTTGCAACCTTTGATAGATGAGCTCAAAGTTTTATGGAATGAAGGAGTGCTTACATATGATATTTCCAAAAAAACAAATTTTATAATGAAAGCTGCATTAATGTGGACTATTAATGATTTTCCTGTGTATGAAATGTTGTCTGGTTGGAGTACAGCAGGGAAATTAGCATGTCCATATTGCATGAGTCAATCCTAATCTTTTTTCTTGAAACATGGTGGTAAGTGTTCTTGGTTTGATTCTCATCGTCAATTTTTGCCTATGGATCACGTATTTAGAAGAAATAAGGATGCATTTTACAAGAATCGAATAGAAAATTCTCAACCTCCACAACGGTTAACTGGGGATGATGTGAGGGAAGAAGTTTGTTATCTCCCTAAAATAACTGAGGTTGATCCATGTATATGTGATGGATTTGGTGTGAATCATAATTGGAAAAAACAAAGTATCTTTTGGGAGTTGCCTTATTGGAAAACCAACTTAATAAGGCATAATTTTGATGTAATGCATATTGAGAAGAATGTGTTTGATAATATTTTCAATACAGTGATGGACATCAAAGATAAGACCAAAGATAATGTTAAGGCAAGAATGGATTTAAAGGAGTATTGTCGAAGAAAGGGGTTAGAGCTACACATACAATCTAGTGGAAAAGTTTTAAAGCCTAAAGCCAAATATGTTGTCTAGCGATCAAGTATAAATGGATTTATGAGTTAAAAATGCCTGATGGACATGCTTCAAATTTGAATAGATGTGTAAACACAAGGGATGGGAAGTTAATTGGAATGAAAAGTCATGATTACCATGTATTTATCGAGCGGTTGTTACCAATTACTTTTAGTGCACATCCACATCATGTGTACTTAAGGAGAAACTTTGAATAAAGCGTGTGACTTTGATATTTTAGAAGATAAATAACAAAGTACATGAAGAAGTTGAAAATGTTTGGTTTAGAAATTTTAAAAAGAAATTGATGACCAAATTATCCCAAATATTATTACCGTAAAAACCTAAATTTCTTTTACTTTAGGCTTAAATACATATGTGCTACATGACAACTACAACGCCACATTATCATGTAAACAGTCCACAAAATTTCAAAAAAATCATTTGTATAAATATTTAACATATGGACTAAAGTGGTCCCATTTTTTTAAGGGACTATCTTCTCCAGGTTTTAGTGTTTTATGGGAGAATAAATTGAATAATATAACATTACTATTTCATTTTTAGGTATTCTAATATAATATTAAGGTTTAAATGTAATTTTAATCTTTTTATTTTACATAAATTTAAATTTTAGTTTCTTTTTTACTATTCAGACTTTAAAACCTTCTATTTAAAATTTATGAGATTTTTTTGTCTTCAATAAATTTTTAGAATGTGACAAGTGTCACTAATGAGTTGCATAAATTTTTTACGGTATCTTCAATTCGATCTATATCAATACATTTGTAATTAAATTAATTATATATTTTATCTAAATAACTAAACCAATTTAATAAAAATAAAATTTTAATTAATGTAAATTAATTAAATGATAAACAAAACTCTAATTCTAATTTTTAACATTCCCAACAACCACCTTTCATCCTTTTTTTTCTTCATCATTCATCATTGCTAACCACCACCGCTATCATCATCAAGGATAAGATAACAATAGTTAGTAGAACTATGACTTGTCTGATCTAAAGTGAGTAGTTAATTAAATGTGTAAATCAATATTTAAAGTTATAATCATTTATGATCGATTATGGATGTATATTTAATATTAACTATTAATTTATTAGTTAATGATAAATATTATTCATTTTATTACCTAAAATGAGTATCTCACTTTAGAGAAATAGGATAAAAAAATCTAAATATAACATAAACATTCAACTTCGATAAAACTTCTAAAAGATATGCGAATTAAATTGTATTTAAGTTAAATTTAAATTTGATTAAAATACTAATATTTGATTTTATAATTAAAATGTAATTATATTTATAAATTAAAAGATTATAATCAAGAGCATATTCTCTCAAATGACTAGTCCGCTCCATGACTTATTTAGTATGAATATAGTATGTATGACAAAAATTTAATATATAATATAATGGTTGGTTTGTTTTAAATTTTTGACTTAATTGTAGTTTTAGTTCTCTTATTTT
Organism: Cicer bijugum; assembly: GCA_037974875.1. Classification (NCBI taxonomy): domain Eukaryota; kingdom Viridiplantae; phylum Streptophyta; class Magnoliopsida; order Fabales; family Fabaceae; genus Cicer; species Cicer bijugum. The sequence continues at coordinate 725,145 of JBBPBT010001328.1, read as the reverse complement.
AGCAGAATCGTAAAATTAATCTCCTCATTTTAGTTCTCTCTAGTTTTTGTCCCCCAAATAAAATTTTGGTTCAAAATTTGATATAGTTTTATTTTTTTTACGTTTATTTAAGTCACATTATACCTCAAGATCTCGTGGTGCAACAATTGTATCTTAAATCTATGATCATAAATGGTGTGGTGTAACTTAAAAAAAAAATGAAACTTCATCAAGTTTATGGATCAAAATTCTATTTAGGGACCAAAACTGGAAAGAAATAAAATGCGGAACTACTTTCATGATTAAACTAAAATAGAGGACCAAAACTACTATTAAGTCTAAATTTTTTAAAAATTATTTTTAATGCTATAGTTATATTTATATGTAGACTATTGTAAAAAATAATATTTTTGAAAATTGATTTTTATGTTAGAAATGAAATAGTTATTTTGTATTAGCTTTTCAGGAAAACTATTTTAACATGCATAGTTTTCGATTTGAATGCATTTTCAACTATGGTTTATCCCGATTTAAATAGTTTCTACACTATCAAAAAAATAACATTTAGCCACAGTCAAAACCGTAAAATTATTAAAACACTGTAGAAAAAAATTAGTCAAAGTTTGTATGTGTGGTTGAACGTGGATTTTTTAGTAGTGCTAATACATAATCTCTATGTAATTTACATCAAAAATAATTTTTAGATAATGATAGACAAACAGGTTCAATATAACAAATGAATCAATTTAATTTGAGAAAAAAGAAATGTTGATTTTGTTATATATTTTATCACAAAATTATAACTGATATTATAAAATAATAACATAATCAACTGTTTGTATGTGCTGTTTATGTAAAATGATTTATACTGCATAGTGTATGGTCTTTATAACTCATTTAATTTTATAATAGAACCCAACTATATATATGTGACATTTTAAAAAAATGGAGAAGTTTGAAAATAGTGATGATATGATCTAATTACATAGCGTTAATTTTGATAACTCGCGAGTTTATAGAACATGGATAATTTAATGTTTTTCATGAAAATTTTCATTCTTAGGAGTAGAAGTAGATTAAAACTCGTTAATTAATAAGTAAATGTAATTTAATTCATGAGATTGATACATGCAACATAGTAGGATTGTGATTGCTGTTGAAATGGGATAACAACTATAATCCTCAAATTCTCGAGATCTATTAATATTTATTATTCTAATATTGGAATAAATGTAATATATATATATATAAACTATTAATATATATATAAATTATTAATATTTTGAGTTGAGATATGATGTCAAAGTTTTTTGATTGTGGTCATAGATATTTGAACAGTTGCTTCTCCCAACGCTGTCCCAACTCCCAAACTCCTCAAAAAATGAAATTAGTGTCTTAGTTGGACTTGGTGAGGAAAGATAAGTAGGATGTATGGTTTAGGTTTTGTTATTGGATCACGATTAAACACATATAAAATTGTTGGTTTATAAGAGATTAAATTATAACTTAAATAATATAATTTAGTCCTTAAATTTTAATTTAACGGATAAATATTGATATTATTAAATTAAACATTTTGTTTTAAATTTAAATTAGACTCGTGTGAATTAATTAAGTTAAGATTTATTATATACTAAAAAAGCATGATTATCTAAATAACCCCGAAATTTGTGGAAAAAATCCATAATGATTATGTGGAACAGCCTTTAGCGATTGCTATCATGAAAATTTTGATTTGTCCATTTTAATTGTATTTTTTGTAAAAATAAAATGCAATTAAGGCAACTTAATTTGCTTTATTTTATTTGATCGATGATTGAATTCGGTCCCATGAATTTTTATTATTAATTTGGCATGATTCTATTGTGAACCTAATGTAGTTATTGTAATATATTTTAAAAAATAATCCTTTATTTAGTGACACTTTGATTCACTTTACTCTCCTAATTAACTGTCTTTTATGGAATTAATTTTATATCCAAAATATATTTTAATTGTTAGTCTAAAACGATTTGATTTGTTTTAATATTCTTAATTTTTTATTTCAAGTTATTTTATAAATACTATAAATATTGGGTGATTAGATAATATGAGAATCATACGTGTTATTTTAAATTATATACTTTCAAGAT
>JBBPBT010001328.1:710131-722612 GCA_037974875.1 Cicer bijugum | reverse complement strand
TAATTGTGAAATAAAATTTTGACCTATGTATATGGTGTATATTTATTACTATGCATAAATATTTTTGGTTTGTATGGTTGTCAACTCACCTAATATCGATACAATTGTTCGAATTTTGTATGCTAATTATATAATTTATTTTGTATCAATTTATTTATTTATATTAATAATAATTACATCCTATTAATATCATTATTGATGTAAATTTTGAATAAATAAACTTTATTAGTAATTTTGATATGTATTATATATTTGAAAGTCATATTTATAATATGTTAAAGAAAAAATTTTATCAAAAAAAAATCAAAACTTTTTTATAGAAACATTTTAAGAAAAAAATAGAAAAAAATATTTCTCACAAAAAAAATTAAAAAAAAGAACATGAAATTTATTTTTTTGAAAAAGTGGGTTTATAGACCCACTAAATTCACAAAATGTTAGGGTATTTTTGTGTTGGGGGTTTTCTTTTTTGGAGCATTTTTAATTATGATTTTTTTGGACCCCTCCAACATGTGGGTTGAAGTCAATAATTAGTGGACTTGTCAAATTGACAACTCTATATATAACTACCATCAAACTATCATCATTGAAGTCTCGTATCTTACTACCTAAAAACAAAATTTGATTATAATGATATATATATATATATATATTTGGATTATATTATAAATAGTAAATAATTTATTTTTATTTGATTGTTGTGTTGCCTTTTTCCTTCATGGATTACTGAGACAACAATTGACAAAAGACACAACACATTAAGTAAATGGACTAGATTCGTTGAGTATAACATAATGTGTGATAAGGGTGGACAATTTATCTGGACCCGACCGACCCAATAAGATATTTAAGTTTTGAAAATTTTACCCCATACCCCCTTATTATACCTATACCCCTAAATTAAGAATGAAATGACTTTTTTGCCCTCATATAAATAATAAAACATCCAAAAATTTACCATTTCACATTTCAATATTTCAGGAACTCAAGAGTGAGTTTTTTTCTCTAAATTTCCTGAGAACTTAAATACAAGTTTTCCAGTATAGAATATGTACTCCGAAAAACTTGTTTTGAAGTTTTCCGGTATAGAAGCTACTACTGGAAAACATTTTTGAAGTTTTCCGATACAGAAGACTCTACTGGAAAACATTTTCAGTGGGAGCAGAGGAAGAGACGGAAAAATCATACGAATTACACGTGACACTGAGATTTCTACATCGTTCGCGATGAATCCCCCAGAGAGGATTCAATCGACAACTTCAAGGAGAAGAAGTCGAATGATTATTGAAGACGACGATGAGGGACATAATGATCAGGGGGAGCCTTCTATAGTGCATGAGGAGGATGTGGTACATGAGCAGGTGGATGTACATGAGCAGGAGGAGGCTGCACCTGCTCACGAGGGAGAGCATATGGAGGACGAACATGATGGAGCTGAGGGGCCTGGTGAGCTCACACGGTATCCTGGAGGACCTTATGATTTGTATGTCCTTACACGATATCGTTATCATGTTTCAGCTAGACTATGGTTTGATGAGATATATTAAATTAATTATTACTTATAATGCATTAAAAATATTTAAATTAATTATTATTTTTGGTCTATATTTAATTTTAATGTCATATATTTTCTTTGTATACAAGAGCGACCATTGCTGAAAATTGTTGCACATGGAAAGAAAATACAACAATTTACTCCACTGGTACCTCTACGACCCATAAAGAACTGGATGAATTTGTCAGGTTTGAACCCATTAGAATGGGGTAGTTTGAAGATGATCGACAACAACTTGATATCTACGTTTTTTGAAAGATGGCATTCCAAGATATCGTCATTTCACATGCCATTTGGTGAAATGACAATTACTTTTGATGATGTTGCCAATCTTCTAGGATTGCCTATTAGAGGTGAGTTCTACAGTCCACCTGATATGGATAGAGTAACGACATGTAATCTTGCCATCACTCTATTAGGAGTGACAACGAAAGAGATCTGGGAGGAGACCAAAAAGACTAGAGGTGTGCACTATAGACTGGATTGGTTGAAAGAGGTCTTCAGAAAACAGTGTGCAGCAGAGAGATTTGACTGTGCTGCTAAGGCATATCTGTTGAATTTAGTTGGGAGTACTATTTTCGCTGATAAGAGTCATACTCTAGTTGATGCGAAGTACCTTCCTTTATTCAGATATTTAGACGATATAGATAAATATGCATGGGGTACTACTGCACTCGTAGTACTTTATGACTACCTCTCATATGCTTGTTGTTATGACACCAAACAACTAGGTGGATATATGATGCTGCTTCAGGTATTAATTATTTATTTAATTTTAATTATTAAATATTATGTTAATTATGTTACTAGTATTAATTATTAATTAATTATTATTAATTAATTAATTATTAATTAATTATTTTATTTATTTTATTTATTTTATATTTAATTATTAGTATTAGTTATTAATTGTTTATTTATGATTAATATATTTATTTTTATTTGCAACAATGTTAGATTTATGAATATTTTCCAAATATTTGTAATAGAGTTGACTAGGGTGCTGACGTGGAATGCTTTTCCCGAATGAATAGATGGTGCTACAAACAAGGAAAGCATAAGGTCGATGAGTACAGACACGTATTATTGATGCATTGACACTTGCGGATGTTATATGAAGACTATGGGAGAATCATAGGTGTGTCATTCCTTTTGATGATATCATGCTTTATACTGGTCACCTCCGATTACGAAGCACTGTTGTGAAATATTTGCTAGAGAGGTGTTTGAGACAATTTGGATATATCCAATATATTCCTTCACCGCCACTTGTAGATCCTTCTAGATTATTTGATGTAGATGTGGAATGGTTGGGATATGTGATGCTTGTGACGAAGCTATTTCACAAGCTTCGTCCAGCTACATATCCATCTGAGTGTGAAGATGGATATTTGGAGTGGTTCTATTAGGTGTCTCATCCACTGCTGGTGCGACCAGATGGTGTACCTCAGGTCCAACATTATAGTGTACCTCAGGTCCAACATTATAGTGTAGATGATTCTAGTTCACAACCGCCACATATCCTACAGCAGATCGGTGATCTTATAAATGTATTTTTTTATGAATATTGTGGAATGACTTGTATATATTAAGGGTAGTTGAACTAGATATTAAGGGTATTTGAAGTGAAACTTATTTTGTCATCATATAGATACGATCTAACAAGCCCAATGATGTTGGGGAAATACAATTGAATGAGCCTGATCATAGAGGGCTACTGTAGAACTGTAAGGTAATACTTATAGACCTTGGCAGTATCTATGATGAAGAATTTCTAAGTGGATTAGTGGGTTATTCCATAAGGTCGAGAACTATCGTGCAACACATGAGTACTCTGATTGTCGCATATATGTGTCTCAGATTAGGTTGAGGGGATCTACGAAGGCATGACCATTCATGAAATATCCATCCACTCGTGTGATGACATAATATCAAGCCTCATAACCAAACACTTCATTGTTGAATAGTATCAAATGTGGAAGAAATATAAAGTATAGGACATGTATATCATTGCATCTTTGTGATTGTTTTATTGTAATTGATTTGAATTAACTTTTGATTTTATTGTGATTGCGATCGATTTGTGCCAATTTGATTACTTGTGTGTTATCTTATACTAATACATGATTTGTGCCAATTCTCACTTATCTTATACTAATACATGATTTTGAAGTTCACCTCTCGTTGATTGTTTTTGGTGCTTGCGAAAGTGTAGTTATTGCAAGTGTTAGTTTGTGATATGTGCTCTACTAGGTGATAGTAGATGGTTGTCACTTATTCTATTTTTATGAAGTCCTAAGTTAAAATGTTATTTTGTGACTTTTTATTTTTTTTATAAAATTATGTCATCTATAAGTTTTTTTTTATAAGTCAAAAATAATTATATTAAAGAAACGTCCTAAGCAAAAGAAGTGCTTAGAACAAAAACCAAAGAAATTTTACATTGTTTCTATAGTATGACCAAAACAAAGCCGAAATACAAACTAAATCACTCAAACTAGAAGTAAAACAATTAACCACAAGCGATGCCAATATACTCTAAGGGTTGGGACCTCCATTGTTTATACCCATAACAAAATTCTTTTATATGCAATTTGATCCCCTTCATGCTAAAAGTTTGACATGCTCAATAATAAGATTTGCATTCAAAATATGCGAACGAAAAATCGCCTCATTTCTTGATTTCGAAATTACCCACATCACCGTAAACCAAACTAAATTAATTATCTAACGCGTTACACGAAGAACAAATGATTGACTATTTCAATTTCTCCACAACCTGCTACACATTATTGATCTTCCACAGAAATGATTCCTCGACGTAATAAATTTTCCTTTGTAGGTAACCTATCTTGAAACAACCTTCACACAAATAATGATACTTTTTTTGGACAAAAGGATGTCACACTAGGTCTTGAAATGGAAGTGTGTTGATACTAGCGACAAACTCCTCCCGTAGTACAGAATATGCCTCATTTACCGAATATGATCTTCCTTGGGTATTGTTCAATGACCACTTATCAGATACATTAACTTGCAAATGAACGTTAGTCAATAAAATTCTACGTTGCTCCACTAATTCCTTCTCTATTAATAAAATTCTATGAGTTTTGTTAATTGATTTAATAGATGATAAACCTTGATTTCTTTGATTCCAATATATTTCTTTAAATGAGGATTTTTATGTAAGTATATTTCAAATTAAGATTTAAGATGTCACAAATAAAACACTGCAAATTTTATCATTAAAAATCCCTCAAAGTAATAGTATAAAGTACAAGTTGTCCAACTAAAAAAGTAACTCCATTGTAATAAAATAAAGAACAATAATCCTATTCACACCCCTCAAAATTAAAAAAAAAATCAAAACACTCAAAATGTCATTCCCTTTATTTCATCTTCTTCATAACATTACTTCTTCATAACTCAACTTCTTCCTTTTCATTCTACATTCTATATTTTCATTGTTATTCATCTTCTTCATATTCATCATCAATCATCATCCACCATTTTCATCAATCATCATCCACCATTTTAATCAATCATCAATCATCATCAATCAAGTTCATCAAATTATTATCAGTGCTGTGAATCAAGTAAGTAATAATCATTATTTATTTTTGTTGTGTTATGTTGTTTCGTTTTATCTATTTACGAATAAAATGCCTGAAAATTAAAGGAAAGTAGTTTCCATTTTTGATGAAGAAGACAACCTTCGTTGCTCTAAACTCAAAAACGTACATGATTAGTTCATGTACGCAAACTAGTTTTCAAAAACCCAGAAACGTACGTGAACTCAGTTCACGTACGTGGAAATATTTACAAAATTCAAACTTTACGTGAACTCAGTTCACGTATGTATACGTGAATTGAAATTACGTACCTTTACGTGAATTGAGTTCACGTAAATGAAGGAATTCAGTTCACGTAAGGTTTGGCACTCAATTCATGTACGTGAACTTAATTCACGTAAATTCTGGATTTTTGAACCCTAAGCCCTTACCCTTAAGTTCACATATGCTTTACTATTTACATTTTTTAAATGATTTTCGATATGCGAATATGGTGCGCAATATGTTTACTGACAGAGAGGGCTGTGTTATACTTAACGAGGGCACTTCAAATGCGGAGTCTAATGCAGACAGTCATCGTATTAGACCAACTGCTTCTGCAAGGGCACAACGACGACAAGTACAACGACAACATGAAGAATCCTTACCTGAAGCCCAACCCGAACCCTAAACAGCTGATATAGATGAACCTCCACAGGATGTTGGATATCCTGGTGGCTCGGTTGATAGTTCTGTCCTTAGGACATTTGGTGGTCATGTTGCGACTCGACTCTGGGATGGCGAGGTAATTTTCTCAATTAAATTAAGTTAAATTATATTTTTTAACATTTATGTTTAACATTTATTTTTAACTTATATTGTTCACTTAAATAATTTCAGGATCAGGGATAATTTTGGGTGTTCAGCAATGGAAAAAAAATTAAAAGAAGCTGTTATTGAAGACGAAGAGGTTGAGCAACTGGTTAAAAGCTCGTGATTGTATTCATTACTAAAATGTAGCTATGAAATGATTGACAAATGGATCATTTCTGCATTCGTAGAGAGCTGGCATCGTGACACCAATAGCTTTCATCTCCCTATTGGTGAAATGACGATTACTTTGGACGACGTGTCATCTCTGTTACATATTCCCATTACCAGTGCATTCTTTAGTGTTAATATATTTAAGAAGGATGAAGGTGCAAATATATTGGCAGAGATTCTTGGAGTTAGTCACGATGTTGCTTATGCTGAATTTAATGTGACACAGACAACCACAGTTAGGTATAGTTGGTTACTTGACGTATACCATCAGCATTGTCGTGAGCAGCATTGGCAGATGGCTACGAGAGCATTTCTGTTGTTTTTGGTCAGTTGCACACTCTTCAGCGATAAGAGTGCCTACGTAGTTAGTTTTGCCTATCTTGAGTTCTTTTGAGACCTTAATTCTTGTGGGGGATATGCATGGGGTGCACCTGCTCTTGCCTATCTTTATGACAATCTTCAAGAAGCCAACATGCATGAAACCAGAACTATTTCAGGGTATCTGACACTTTTACAAGTAAACTGTATAATTAATGATACTAAACTTGAATTGTGTTTATAATTTTTATTATTAATGATTATAAATTAATGATATGTTATTATTATGTGCAGGGATGGGTCTATGAGCATTTTCCTACATTATATAGAGATTGTTGTAGACTTTCTCCTACTTATGTTGAAGACTATCCTAGAGCACTTAAATGGAAGCCTAAAAGGGATAAGGGTTAGGTTCTTCCATTTAGGAAAGCTCTTGATGAGATTGATATTGATGAGGTCTGTTGGACACCACATGAGGAGCATCGACTAAAGCGGCCTTGTGAAGATGTATCTTTATTTTGAGAGTAGATACATTGGGGTTCGAAGATGTACGCTCATCTGCCAGACAGAGTATTGCGGCAATATGGTCATTTCCAAACCATTCCTGGCTTACCGTTAGAGGTAGTGGGTCAGACGACCACACCAGATGAAATGGACATTATGTTTACGCAATATGTTGTGCATGTAGTGGATGCTGGCGCAGTTGTGCAGGGACATGTAGTCTGCTCGAACGATTATATGGACTAGTTTCGTAGAATTTCTCATCCATACCTCATTCATAGAGGACCAGTCCATGAAGTTGATGTAGAGCCTACTGATCATGCCACTCATGCAGATGATGGTGGCAATCCTGCTGATGACACAATTGACATAACGGTATATTGATATTATTTAAACTATCATTTTTTATTTCATTGAATTTAACTCATTATTGATACTTAATTTTTTATTTTTGTATTATTGATAATTATTTTTAATTAATTTAATTCATTATTGATCTTTAATTTATTTTTTATTACAACGTTGAGCAATACAAATTGCTCAAGAGCTGATTGGCCGACAACTGATATCACCTGATTGTATGCCACTCATTAATGAGTTAATTTTGATGCTGCGAAGTTAGAGGGGTGGTGATAGAGATTGGACGAACATAGTACCATGTCGTAGAAGAAATAGAAGGAATTAGGATTTATTTATAATATTTTGGAACATGGTATTTTTGTAATTGATATGTAATATTTGGGTACTTTTAGGTATTTTGGATACTTTAGTTTTGGATATTATGGGTACTTTTGAATTTGATATATTTTGGATATTTTAGTTTTTTGTACTTTTGGATATTTTGGGTACTTTCGAATCTGATATATTTTAGATATTTTAGTTTTGCGTACTTTGGATATGTTGGATATTCATCTAGTTTAATTTTAAGTTTACAACATATTCATTGTAATATATCCATGTATTTTACAGCATATTCATCTATATGTCTGAAGTTTTTCTGAAACTATATAAACTGAATCAATCACAATTTTTATAACATACAAAAACAAGATAGAAAACTGAAAGAATTTCATTAGCTATTCGAAAAATACACTTTGAGAAAAATTGTTGTAACTCACAAACATTATTGGCAAATACTTAGTGTGAGAATTCATTGTGATTGAATCAAGTGTTTTAGTCTTTTTGAAAGAACCATCTTTGTAAAAGAAAGAGAGTGAAAATCCAGTATTGTGAAACTGGAGGTCATCTTTTAGAGTGTGTGTGATCATCTAAAAGAGATATCAATCTGATTTTGCTAGAGCTTGGTGATTAGTTCTTAAGGATAGATTGGTTGTTGTTGTAGATTGTTGTTGAGTTAGATGTATAGGCATTGAAGTGATGGAAAGTCTGTAAGCATACTCAAATCATTTCTAGTAAAGGCTGGAATTAGTAAGTGATTTCGGGACTGGATGTAGACTATCGAATAGATAGTTGAAACAGTATAAAAATCCCTGGTGCACACTTCTCTATCTTTAAACTCTTTATCTTGATAATACACGTGTTCTTGAATCTTAGTTTTGAATAAGTTTTGAATCTATACTCTTTATCTTGGTGGTGATATACAGAATTTAGCTTTAAATAAACCTGTTAAAATAATAAATTTATAATTTATTAAAAATGACATTAAAGGTTAACAAATGCATAAAATAGGAATAACTATCTAAGTGAAAAATGAAATACCTGCACAAAATGACAATTATTAACAAATGCAATAGCTATCATACGATGATCTGAAATAGGTGTTGGTGGTGGACTTCTAAGTGGAAAAAATGTTTCTGATTGGTTAAGTGATAATGCAACGAAAACCAAGTTAAATTTCAAAACAATCACATATCCTATTTTTGAAAGTGTCATCCAATTATCCAAAGTTGCAACATGTTCAACATATACATTATGTATAAGTTGTTGAACAAAAATTTGTCCACCATATATATATTATCTCGTAATGAGACATGAATTCTAGAAGCTCTACCACACACTCTTGACGAATGAATGTCCAAAAGTTTTTACCCATTCCAAGTAAAGCTGCAACTGCACGATATCCACAATTACCATCCTCGCCCACATCAATAATGTCATCTATGAATTTGTGAATTTCAACCGGCAACCATTCCTTGAAGATAAGAACTCTCAGTTGTTGAACTTTGCTTACTCATGGTCGAGGTGTGAGCTTTGTTACTGATGGTCGAGGTTGTTGTACTTTATTAGAAGTTACAGCACTACATGCATTTTTGCCATTGCATTGAACACTTGCATCCACATATTCCCACCAAGATGAATCACGCTTGGTTGATTTATCTCTTTTTGATATCTTACTTTTGCCTTTTTTAGGTGCGCTCTTTGTTTTAACCTTGTCAATAGGTGGACACATCGACGTAGTCGATGGATACGCAATCTCATGTAATTTACCTTTCAGTGCAATTTTTCCAGGTACATCAAGTTCATCAAACTTTTTCGCTATCACTTCTATTTCATGTTTCACAGATAATTCTGAAGGTTTACCCGATCCATCATCATGAAAAGTTAATTTAGTCCACCAAACATGAATAACATCTAACGAAATAGAACGGAGGATCATACTATACCTGACTATCTCACATGCACAAGGTAGACCATGTGTTCTCTTAATTGTGCAGTGACATTCAGACTTATCTATACCTACATACTTCACGCGATCAAACTCTGTCGTAATATGATCTATTGCATTTTTTGACACAACACCACGCAAATTGGCATACAATCTGTTACTATGTCGATGGACCTTCTAAATTATACTTTTTTCGAATGATGCTATTATCTCACTGTGTTATAATACAATCATGTTATTGATGGTTTCCCAAACATTGCATATATCACCAATGTTATCTTGTAATATCCGTTTCAAACTCCAGTGCGCTGACTCAACCCTTTGCGTTGTAGTATTCCCAAAATGCATAACTCTATTTGTCCACACCTCAATAAATCTTTCCTTGTGAGGAATTAACCACTGGTCATGTACATAATCATTAAAGATAGAAGAGCTACTTCAAATTCCTTCAAAGTTAGCCAAATTCGTGTAGTACTCAGTCTCATCATAACTGTAAACAAGAGCCTCCCAAGCTTCCATTATTTGCACCTGCTTCTTTTTTTGGAAAAACAGTCATCTTGCACTTTGCTTTGACATTTTTTCATACATGAAACAAGCATAATAAATTGACCGCCTTTGGAAAAACACATTCAACTGCGTTCATCAAAGCAAGATCTCTATCAGTAACAATTACTTCACCTTCACCACCTGTAATCTGTTCTTTCAACCTTTGTAGTGCCCATGTAAAATTATCAGCACGCTCAAACTGTAGATACGCAAATCCCACACAAAATGTCATTTCTGTAGATGTAACACCAATAATTTCAAATAATGGCATCCGATACCTACATGTCTTGTATGTGCTACCCAAAATAAATATTATGTGGAAATTTTTTACAAGACTGATAGTGTCTGAATGAGTCCAAAAGATATCCCTCAACACATTTGAATCCTCTACCTTCCTATATCGATAGACATATTTGTCGCGTTCCATCAATGTCAAAAGATGTTGCATTTATGTTCTATTACCTCTAAGTGATGAACGATATGCTTGACGTGCATTATAAACTTGTTTTATTGTCGTCAAATTTGTAACATTATGATCCTTTATTATCATCAATGTGTTTCTTGGTTTGATCATATTTTTTGTCATATCACCAAGTACAACTTTCTCTTCCTGAGACAATCGGCCTAAGATAACATGACCACAGTTTTTTGGCCAATTCGTGGTTATGGACACCACATATTACATGCAGATACCATCCATCACCAACATTTGATGGTGTACCTCTCAGTCTAAATGGACATTCACATTTTCTACTCCAAGTACTCCTCGTCGGTTTAGGATTCTTCCATGGTCTATATTTACCGCTTCTTTCACAACCAAGAATTAATTTTGTCTTTATTCTTGGTCGTGCTATCGCATTTTCAGATCTAAAAATAACAACAACAACTCCATTTTCCCTTCCAATATTTCTAGATCATTTTAATAAATCATCTCGCGTATCAAACATCATGCTGGTGCTAAATACATCAGTTAAATCAACCATAACATCTTCACCTCCCTTGTTCATAGCGTCATTCATTGCATCAAAATCATCGTACATTTCATCGAAATCACGTTCCAAACAGTAATTCATATCCTCAAACTTAGGTTACAAACCTTCATACATTTCATCACTATTGTCTTCCCCTTGGTCCATTTATCTGTATCCAGAACAAAGGAAAACTAAATTTTCAATTTTTTAATTAACATGTACGTAAACTGCAATTCACGTAAGTTTACGTGAACTGAGTTCACGTACGTTTACGTGATCTAAAATCTAGTAAACGTACGTGAACTTAGTTCACGTAAACTTACATGAATTGCAGTTTACGTACATAACTTATTTTTCAAATTTCTACTGTGTACGCAATTTTAGATCACGTACATGGCTTATTATTCAACATTCAATGATTACACAATCTTAGTTCACGTAGGTGTATGTGAATTCAGATTGCGTACAATATGAGGATTCAAGTTTCAAACTCCATTGATTACGCAATCTGAGTTCACGTAGGTGTACGTGAATTCAGATTGCGTAGAGTATGAGATTTTTAATTTTTTAAAACATATGTGAACTCGGTTCACGTAACTCTAGAACGTACGTGAACTGAGTTCACGTAAAATTCCCCAGATTTACAAAATAAATACGAACCAAAATACAGAGCAACAAGCATACCTTTTTATATAGTTTTAACCACAATGTGATGATCAAACTGATGTGTTGTAGGTTATGAGTGAATGATGTAACTTTTTAATGATTTTGAGTATTGGTTAGTGATGTATGATGATTTTTGTATGTGAGTTATGAGTGTGATGAAAGTTGATAAATGAGAGTTATAGGATAATAAATGTGTAATATTGGTGACAGGGACATTTTGAACATTTTAATTTTTTTTTATAATTTTGAGGGGTGTAAATAGCAATTTGGGAGGATGTTGATAACAATTTTGAATAAAGAATACAATACAATACTAACGAGCTAATATCATCAACCATTCATAGAAAGAAAATAATAATATTGTAACAAAAAATAATAATAATAATAATAATAATAATAATAATAATAAAAATAATAATAATAATAATAATAATAGCGGGCTTCCACAAAATGGGTATAACAAACTAAATCTAAGAGAAAACAAGATCATAAATAAAAAATATTAAAATATAAAATTGTGGTATGAACAATTAATTACGTTTGCTGAACTAATATCTATCACTAATACCCAATTTCTTTTCTTCTTTCAGAGTTTGTAAAAAGGAAATTAAACAGTACAATCACTAAAAGTGACTTGCAATTGTTTTTTTTACAAAGGATTGTAAAAAAATATTAAATTATTATGGGTTGTAAAAAATTGAAA
>JBBPBT010001328.1:666249-709745 GCA_037974875.1 Cicer bijugum | reverse complement strand
CCATCTTATTTTATACTCAATACATATTAAAATGGTTTTACTCTATTCCCCACTATGAATACTTCCATCCCACATTCTAATAGAAATTCCATTTTACCTTTATTTTTATAAAAAATCTAAAAATTACATTTTTTTTAATAATAAATCGAAAGCTGGAAAAAATTTGTAAAAAAATTTCTCAGTATATTAAACTTTTTTCAAAAAACATATTAAAGTGTGTACTTTTTAAAACACATGTGTTTACAAAAATCTTAAAATTTTAATTTTCCAAAAGACATAAATATTTCTGAAAACTTCAACTTAAAGTTTTCACAAAATAACTGAAAAAAACTTGAAAAAAAACTTGAACACTAACATTTTAAAAAAATAATATCGTAACGTTGTGTGTAGCAAAAATTTATTTTCAGTTTTTTAAAATACAAAAATATATTGATAAACTTAAACACTAAATTTTATAAAACACACTTACTTTTCAAAAAATTAAATTACGTTTTCCAATATATTTTTTTATTCCAAAATATTTGAACCTTAAAGTTTTTGAAAAAAAATTAAAAATATTGAAATGGAACAATTATTTTGTTTGTTATAGTGTGCGTACAAGGTAAAAATGTTCTAAAAAAAATCAGATATTGGTTGAGGTATTTGGGTCGGCCTAGACATTCCTTCACCAAAATCACTTATATTGGGCCTAAACAAAAGGCACGGTGCTGTGCTGTGCATGTGCTAGAAATGCAGTTTAGTTTTAGCTTTTACCAAAGACAGATATGTGATCAGCTAATTTGGGAGACAATAATATTGGCATTTTAATACATTTCTAGTCATTTTGACTACAAATGATAAAATGATAAATAAACAAACGTATATTTATAAAGGAGGGAGAGAACTATGCGTTTCCTTCAAGGGCCCTTGCATCCCTATATGGATATGGATAAGGATAGCAGAGAGGAGGTACCATTATAAATGAATTTTAAAATAGATTTAATTAGAACTTTTGTCTTTTAATTTTATTTAATTTTTTTAATTTAAAACTTTTTAGTTTTGATGTCTCTTATATTTTTAAATTAAAAATATTAATGTAATATTTTAAATGATATTTATTCTACTGACGTGAAATGATAAACACTCATAATATTGTAAGAAAACTCCTTAAAAATAAGATTTTCAATTTTATAAACTTTTCGTTTTTGTAATTTAATTAATACTCTATCAGTCTCAAAAGAATTGAATCATTTGATATGTTAACAATGTACTATTGCCCAATGTAGTGTAGTATGAGAGACAACAAACTATTTAACAATATGAACAGTGTAAGACTCTTAATTTTAAATTCTAATTTATGTATTTTAAGGAATTTTGTGCTGAATTTCTGAGGCTTTTTAGTCAATTTTATGGCATTTTTTTGAGTCAAATGCCAAAATATTTTTGGAGACCCGATTAAAATTATTCTTCAATGAATAATTCTATTCAATTACGGTGAAATTTTTGTCGAAGAAAAAAATTTCTGAGATGCAACATTTTTTAGAAACATTCATCTGCCTATTGAATTACGGCGAGAGTAGATATTTTTCTAAAAAAGTGATTTGTGATGTGATGTGAGGTGACATGCATAATGATGATTTTTATAAAAATATCTAGATATTTGTTTAAATATTTATTATTATTATTATTATATACAATATTAATATAATTTAATATATATATATATATATATATAGAACCAAGAGAAAGCAAAACAGAAAGCAAACTTCGTCTGGTTCCTTTATTTCTTTCCTTCCCTGTTTCAAGAACACACAACACAAAATGTTGGTGTTTTTCAAAAAACCTCAAAAACAAAACCTTCATTTTTCTCTTAAATCTAAGCTTCATTTCGAGAAATGACAGAAGAGAAAGTTGATCATTGTCAAGCTGCGGTGCTAGTGAGCTTGTTTTCGACGCGACGTCACAAACTTAAATTTTACCAGAATTAATTACGGTACCGTAATCGCATGTTAGAGCTATCGTTTAGGTAAGGGCTCCTTCCAAACTTTTAGTTTGCATTTAGGACATTATTTGTGATTTTTTGGAAAAAAAATTTGATGTATTTGAGGTGTAATTTTGTGAAAAATTAATTTAATGTGATTATGTGTAATTTAGTGGAATTTAAATTTGAGGTGTGGTTTGTGGAGATTCAAGTTTGGTGTGATTTATATGTTCATAATTATTATTATGAATTTTTGAGATGTGATTTATTTGTGGATTTTGTAGAAAATGAATTGATGAAATTGAGTGGTTTATGTGTAAAAATGTGGAGTTTTGAAATTGGGTGAATTATGTTTGAATTGTTAAAATTTAATTGAGGTGTTATATGTGTGTTGTGAAATTGAATTGATTGTTGTTGGTGTGAATTGACGATAGTTTAAATTTGATGAGTTTGAGTTACGTAATGAGTATTAAAAATAGAGAATCTTTTAATAGCTGCATTTACTTAATGATTGTGATGAAAAGAGTCAGAGTATGCTCATGCATTTCATAGTACATGGTGATCGCGATGGGGCCATGGTGATAGTGGTGACCGTGATGGGCCACAGGATGATACCATGTGAATTATTGGTTCATCTTATCCTTGTGGGGAATGTCGCGTCGTGCTGATCTGTGAGAATTGCACTCTAGAATATGCTGATCTGTGAGCGATTGCACTCCAGAAAATTGTGCTAGTCTGTGAGCGACTGCACGCATGTATGTCGTTCTGGTCTGTGAGAGACTGCACACTGGTAAATGGTGCTGATCCGTGAGAGATTGCACCTCGGTAATTAGTACTGCTCTGTGAAAGGCTGTACAATTATGATTTACGCCCCTTGAGGAGGGTTTTGGTTTGGAATTTCGGAATCATGCATTTTGGCATATACTCATTGCATTAGGGTGCTAGGCACGCGAGTCATGGTTGTTATACTATGATGATTGTATATATATATTCGGTTGTTGTTGTGATTTTCCGTAATTGCTTAGAGGTGTGAAGTTGAGTTGATTAAGTTTTGATGTACTTATGTGTTCATAATTGATGTTATGAATATTCAATGTGTAATTGAGGTGTGAATTTGGGGATATTAATTTGGTGTTAATTAGGTGTTCATAATTGATAATATTAATGTTTGAAGTGTTGATTGATTTAGAGCCATTTTAGAACTAAAAATCTGCATTTTCTCAGTTGTATTTGGCTTCGACAGTGTAGTTGGTAAAAATTCATTTTTCAAACATTGTTTATGCATTTTTGGATATATGAAAACCCTTTCGAGGAGTATGCTAAGACAAAAGGTTCTTTTGAGCATTTGAAAATATAAGAATTTTGCTATGTGATATTTGTTAATTTCGGTTGGTGACCTTTACAATTATTGTGGAAATCTGGGCTTTGCCCTCAGATGAGAATCAGGATCATCCTACCGGTTAATACCATGGAGATGGGAAGATAGTTAGTCATACCTGACCGAAGTTGTGTTCGGAGGATCTTGCGGGGCGCGTGGAGAGATTATCCGAGTTGTGTAGTTTTTGTAGCATGATCAGATTAGAGGGTTGTATAGGGTTTAGTTGTCTTTCCTTTGTGGATGTATTTATTTCAATTTGAAAGAGTGTACATATACGTCATATTGTCAGCTTGACTTTTATTTTGATGGGTCCTTGTACCATTTTTTTGATGTGACGTGGGAATTTAAAATTCTTGGGGCAGTGCTTTTGTACAGGCGTCTGCCGAGAATACTCTAGGGGTATGAGCTATGTCTGATAGGTTTCATATCCCCGGTGTATTTTGTCGTGTAAATACTTTAAGGTTTTATTTCAAAAACTATTTCCGCTGCTTGTAAATATTGTTGGCTTTTGCGTTATGTTACGGCTAAAATATTTATCCAAAAGTATTTCCTTCTTTATTTCTTTGTTTTTATGAATTTGTTTTGAAAAAAAAATACACTCATGCTGTTAAAATTCGGGGTGTTACAAACAACATAAGCAATGTTAGGTCTGGTAATCGTGAGATACACTAAGCTGCCAACTGAAGTACGATACAAAAAGTTGAATCTAGTAAAGGAACACCATTTGAGGGAGCATATTTCACATTCAACTCCAGAGGAGTATCTGCTGCTTTAGTATCAGAAAGGCGAGCTTGATCAAGAATGTTCGCAATGTACTTGGATTGAGAAAGAAGATAGCCTCTAGGAGAGTAGACAACTTCAACCCCCAAGAAATATCGATGAGTTCCCTAGTCCTTCATCTCAAACTGTTTGGCTAACTGCAATTTCAACTCATTGATTCCACTAACATCATCACCTGTAATAATCATATCATCAACATATAGAGAAAGTATAATGCACCATAAGTGGTGGACCTTATAAACAATGCAAAATCATGTTCACTAGAGCGAAAACCAAGAGAAGTGATCACAATAGAGAATTTCTCAAATCAAGCTCGAGGAGCCTTTTTAAGACCATATAGAGCCTTTTTTAACTTACATACTTCCCCTTGATTATGAGAAACTCCTTGTGGAGGGACCATATAGACTTCTTCACGAAGCTCACCATTTAAAAAAACATTTTTGACATCTATTTAGGAAATATGCCATTGACGAATAGATGCAACTACAATAAGAGTACGAATAATGGTCATCTTGGCTATAGGAGCAAAAGTTTTTTCATAATCCATACCATATTGTTGAGAGAAACCCTTAGCGACAAGACGTTCTTTGTAGCGCTCAACTGACCCATTAGACTTAGTTTTGATCTTGTATACCCAACGAGACCCAATAGCACGTTTTCCAGGAGGAAGGTATACTAATTTCCAAGTGTTGGTTTTGTGCAATGCAAATAATTCTTCTGCCATAGCATGCTGCCAAAGAGGATAAAGAACAAACTCTTTATAGGAAGAGGGCTCAGACAAACTGCGAATAGAGGTTAAGAAAGAAGCAAACGAAGTTGAGTAAGTGGAATAGACAAAATCAGGTAACTAAGTAGTCTTATGTTGACGAGAGGGGTAACGAGGACGATCAACAATCACAGGAGGTGGTTGGACAGCCAGAGAGACAAGAGGGATGTTATCATGTGGAGTAGTAGTATTTGTCTTGCATGAGGATCATAACAACGATAACCCTTTTGGCCATCCCCACAATCAAGAAAAACACACATGGCTGAATGAGAAGACAACTTACTGCGCTCTACTTGAGGGCGAAGAACAAAACAAGTAGATCCAAAATCTTTCAAAGAATAGTAATCAGGGGTAGAAGCATACAATTTTTCAAAGGGAGACAAACCTGATATGACGGTGTTTCTTCCCAAAACTCACTAGGAACTGAAGCAGACAACAAAAGGGAACGAGTAGTCTTTATAATATGACGGTGTTTCCTTTCAGTAACTCCATTTTGTTGAGGAGTATCAGTACAAGATGTTTGGTGGAGAGTGCCATCATAAGCAAGTAATTTAGAAAATTTATTAGAGGTATATTCACCACCTAAATTACAACCAAAACACTTTATAACAAAATTATGTTGAGTTTTGACCATTGCACGAAACATATGATAAATGTCAAAAAATTCAGACCAATATATCATAAGATAAACTCAACAATAACGATTGTAATCATCAATAAATGACACATAATATCTAGATCCACCTTTGGTGAGAACCAATGATTGACCCCAAACATCAGAGTGAACTAAATCAACGGGTGCATATGAAACGAAAACACTTTTACTAAACAGTAAAGTTGGAAGTTTAGCAAGTTTACAACCACAACAATTTGAGATATCACAAGTTTGTAACTTTCCTAAGGCTCCATTAGAAGCCAAATATTTTAATCCAGAAGTAGAAACATGTCCAAGGCAAAAATGCGATAAATAAAAACTAGAAGATAAGGAATTCAAGCGAAAATTAGATAATAAGTCAGCAGTAGTTAGGGATGTGCATGATTGGTTTTAAAAAAAAAAAACCAAACCATATCCATTTAAAAATCAATAAACAGATTTGGATTTATAACCAAATCCATTATTTGGTTTAGAACCGGTTATAAAACCAATTGTAAAACTGGTTATGGTTAAATAACCGGTTTTTTATGCAACCAATTTTAAAAAATCAATTTTAATTTTTTTTTCTTCTCAAACTCAATTAAAATTTGGTTATTTTTAAATATCCATTTTTAAAAAATAATTTAGGCATAATTTAAAAACTGACTATTTATAAAAAAATCGATAAAATTCTCAAACCAACTCCAAATCAAGCTACTGCAACTCGTGATCAGAAATCATTTAACTAATGTTTGTTCCATTCAAACTCAACTTTTTAAAAATATTTTCAATGGAAAAACTTTTTGTTCATGCTCAACAAAAGACAGGGAACGTTCAATCAAGATAGTAGTAAAATAAAGCCTCAAGAAACAAAAATACAATTTTCAGACATTCCTTTACCCCAGCAATAGCATCTGAAATAATATCAAGTAATATACTACACTTGAATGTCTCATAAAAGCTGGGAACTGAGCTTATAGATAATAGATATAGAACCATGATGAAGTTTATCGCAGCATGGCTCTAACTTCATATAGCTGATACAACAACACCAGTATTCAAAATATCAAGCTAAAATTTTTAAGCCATGACTTCATAATTCATATCAATTGACACAGAACAATGAGATCCTATGATAATCTGTTCTAATTCCTCTACCCTTCTTCCTTTTGCTTTGCTGTAACAGACCCTGAGCTTTGATCCTAGCCATTTAACCTAAAAGGGTATCATAAATTTCCAGTTAGTTAATTAAACAAAATCAAGGGTTAGAAACCAACTCATGACGATTAAGCTACAACTCATGACGATCAAGCTACAACTCATGATGATCAAGCTTCAACTCATGATCATCAGGCTACTGCAAATAATGATCAAGCTTCAAACAATCAAGCAGCAACTCAGGATGATCATGCTTTAAACAATCAAGCTACAACTCATGATCATCAAGATTCAAACAATCAAGCTGCAACTCATGATGATCTAGCTTCGAACAATCAAGCTGCAACTCATGGTGATCAACTCAATTTGAATGTAAATTGTAACTGTTCAGTTTAAAGAATTCCAATTTTAAGACAAGGCCACAATTGTAATAATTGACACAATGAATCATTTCAATTTGTAACTAAATTCAATACAAAATTTTCAAAACCAAATATTTGTAAATTGCATAAAGTACTCAAATTTAAATGAAAAAAGTTAAAATGAGTTACATAATGAAACATACCATTAGCAGCAGCAGGGGCTTCAAATTGAAATTGAAAAATCCCAACTTTGCATCCTCTGCATCCAAGTTGAAATTTTCATTCTCATCAATTTCCCTAATCACTTCAAATTTAATGTAATTTAAATTCAATTCATACTTCACATCTAATATCATGTAAGCTATGTGTCTTAAAAGCCTTTCTCTACACCCTTAGCAAAAACCCCAATCAAGTTTTTATCAACATAAAGCTTATTCAATGTCAGAGTCCCAGTTTTGTTAATTCTCAATCTTCACCAAGAGAAACATGAACCGAACAAGCACCACCAAATTTCATAGAAGTTATTTCTGAAGAAAAAAAAAACAGTTACTTATCAAATCATAATTTAACAACTATTAACTTACATTCAACTATTAAAGCATTTACAATGTTACCTTCCTCTAAAATCTCAAGCTCCTTGAAATCCTCAACTAAAAGTGAATCACTTATTGAAGATGATTTACGCAATCCTTTAAGCCAACTAGCAGTACAAACTAGAGCTTCCACCGTTTGAGGTGTGAGACAACTACGATATTCGTCAATCACTCGTCCTCCGGTACTAAAAGTAGACTCAGAGGCCACTGTGGAGATAGGTATGGCAAGCAAGTCTTTGGCTATCTTTGCAAGAATTGGAAAACGGATTGAGTTTAACCTCCACCAGTTTAAAACATCAAAGTTGGTAGATGACCGACTCTCTAAAGATTCTTCCAAGTACCTTTCCAAATCATACTTTTTAGTAGAGGACGAACCAGTGCTCATTAAAAATCTATTATAACTATAAAGATCTTCCTTACCACTTAAATCAAATTTAGTCGATTGTGATTCACTTTGGAATCCTTCTCCAACACCACTATACTCCAGAATTAGTTCATCCAAACGGGTTTTCAACAAATCTTTTAATTTGGTTGCATCAAATGAATTAAAGTTCTGAGTGATCAACCAATTGATAAACTTTTATTTGTTCCTGGGGTCTAAGACAGAAGAAATCAACAACAACATGTTCAAATTTTCATATTTTCCCCAATATTTGTCATACTTTGTTTTTCATCCTATCACCCATTACTTTTAAGCACATATCCTTGGAGTTGCACATTTTAAGTATTTTTTCACCTATTCCAAAAACCTCTAACATATACATATTAGAGGCAACATAGGAGGAACCAGATATTCGTAAGGTGGCATCATAAAACATTTTTAAAAATGGCATAATTGATTGTGCTTTCGCCCAATCTAAACCGGTAGGCACACCTTTCCCCTTCCCCTTAAGTAGTTCCTCATAATACTTGGGATCATGAATTTCAAGAACTTCAAATGCCTTTTGATGCTTCAAAGCCGAGTCTAACATTAAATATGTTGAGTTCCACCTAGTTTCCACGTCAAGACAAACTAGACCTTTGTATTCAGAGTTTTACCGTTCTACACATGCTTTAAATTTCGCAAACCTAAGAGCAGAAGACCTAGCATATTTCACAGCAGCACGGAGTCTTAAAATTGACAAGTCCAAATCACTCAACCCCTCACTAACAATGACATTTAAGATGTGCGCACAACAACGCATATGCATGTACTCTCCATTAAAAACCAAGTTGTTACAAGACAATAATCTTTTCTTCAATTGTTTGATTCCAAGATCATTTGATGAGGCATTGTCATGTGTCACAGTCGAAACACGATTCATCCCCCAATCAGTCAAGCACGCATCAATTGTGTTTGTCATAACATCTGCCGTGTGACTTGGGACTTGGCAAAATGTTAGAACCTTATTTTGCAACTTCCAATTATTGTCAACAAAGTGAGCAGTGACACACATATAAGACAAATTTTGAATAGATGTCCATGTGTCGGCAGTGAGGCAAATTTTGGGACATATAGTTTTTCAATTTTAACTTTTCTACATCCCATAACAACAAAGTATCGCGTGCAAATATGGTGCATGATATAAGATTGAATTTTGGATTTATGCCACTTACAAATTCTTGAAAATCTGGATGCTCCACTTGTCGAAAAGGCAATTCCATGCCTATAAACATCTTCACGAGTAAATATCGTAATTTTTCTTGATCAAACCTAGGCACTGAAGGGGAAGAAATAGTATGACCTTCAACATTCATTGCATCCAATGTTCTCTTCCTCTTGTTATACTCGCTATTGGGATTTTTCTTACATCCCTTTGAATGTTGTATCATCGAACTCGTCCCATTATCACACTTGAGCTTCTTGCTACAATGGTTGCAAATAGATGTCCCATCCAAATTAGGATCTACTGTGAAATCATTCCAAACAAAAGACTGGTTTTTACGACCTTTAGTTCTAGGTGGTAACATAGTAGTTGTGTTCGGGACAATTGGTGGAGGAGAAACAAACAAATCTTCTGTCTCATATTGATCACCCATCTTGATGAAATGTTACTGGTTGCTGCAATAATGATGAAGATAGTTAATGAACTTAAAATGTTCAAGGTACAAACAACCAAGAAATTGTCGCAAACAGAAAAAAGTCAGTAAATAGGCAGATAACCAAGAAGGCAAAAACCCTACATAACAATATTTAAAGCATCAACAAAAAAAGACTAAGACCAAAGTTAGCAAAAATTTAATACATATCGCATTTATTTTCATTGAATATGAAGCATTCCTTAACTAAAACTATTCTAATTATATCCATAGATGAAGACTCAAATGTAATCATGTCTTCCAGGAAGTGAAATGAACCCATCCTCTAAACTTTCGCATATGAATGTGCTCCTACCTTTTTAGAGTTAGACAAGATATTTGGCTTGTAAGAAAATCTAACGTTTCACATTAGATATAATCTCAAAATGAGTTTGTAAGTATATGTTGGGTCATGAGGGGTCCAAAGACCATCACATTGGGACAAGAACAACTACACAAGTGAGTTTAACACATATTTTAACTCAACTTTAAGACAATATATTTATGGATCCTCTTAATTATATAATGTTATTTTCTCATTGATTCTTTACTCACACTTTATATACCAATAGTACGAAACATCACCAACCTTTTAATCCAATTTTGTTAGGGTTGACAATCAGAGAAGCAAGACTGCAATACCAGGATCATTAGGATGGTGTGCATGTAAAGCACAACAAAACCTCATATATCCTTGAAACAAAAACAAGTTCACAAGGTCAAATCAGATTCAACTGTCTACTATATCTTCCATTTCATTTATAATTCTTTATTGAATGAATTTTTCAATAGGAAGCTCCCAATCTACACGGACTGAATCACACAGAATAATAAATCCACTATTTGAAAGGAAAATCAAAGCAAAAGTAATAACAACAACAACAACAATAATAATAATAATAATAATAATAATAATAATAATAATAACATATGAAGTTCAAACCCTAAGAAAAGTAAACTATCATGCAGCTACAACAACTAATTCTTCCCATAGCATAACAAAAAATGAGTTTAAGATAGAAAATCAAAAGTAAAATATACAGAGTTAAAACCTAGATACTATAAGTAATTTTATCAAACAGATGGTCTACACGAAAACATTAAGAAACAAACCAAAATATTGATACTGATTAAGATGTAGTATCTAACAAATAGGAAAGTTAGGAGAAGAAAAAAAGGTAGAAGTAAGAGTAAGAGCAGATACCTTGGCTCAAGCGACGGAGATGATGATGATAGTTTCGGGCAACTGAATTCAATAAATTTTAGTTAAGAACAAATTTTTCTAGAGAATCCGAATATGAATCCTAATTGAAATAATTTTTTGTTCTTCCCTTTAAAAGCAGAGTTAAAACCAAATAACTGAGATCACATATTTGACTAACAGAAGCAAGACTCAATGTAAGATTAGGAATATAATAAACATCAGAAAGGGACATGTTAGGTGTGGAGATAGAACCAACGCCTGCTAGTGGCATAGGAGTGCCATCAACAGTCATAACCGACACAAATGAGACAGGTTTCATATACACAAAAAATTTATCATCGTATGTCACATGATGATATGCTCCTGAATCAAAAATCCATTTGGAAGGAGATATACCTGACATACCAGAGGAGTTCAAACCCTTAGAAGAGGTGGCAGACATGGCATGTGATTGAGTGGCAAGAAGTTTTTGAAGTTGTTATGCAATATTAGATATTTGGGAAGCAATCTCATATGAGTATACAGAACCAGAACTAGAGCCAATTGTAGGAAGAACAGAAGCAACAACATTGGACAATGGCCCCCTAACATTCTTCTTATGTGCTCTCTCCAATTTCGGACAATGTGTTTTCCAATGTGCTTGAAGAGAATCATCCATAGCACCATCCTTAACAAATAATGACAGGAAAATACGACAAACACAATCACCGAGACAAAATAAATTAGGGATAATCTGGTGTTGTGCGAGCATGATTTCTCCCCCTACATACGTTGTTTCACCGATCCGACTGTTGAAGACGAAGACCTGAATATTGCAAACCTGCTGTCCAAAAATCAGCCTGAACCAACTGTTAACAAATGTGCAATCGATGTTTTTGTGAAACTGATTTAACAAAATCAGGAATAGGGTTACTCTTCTCTTTTCTCTTTTGGTTGTTGTCTTTCCTATCAAAATAGTCTATCTCTTCTTTATAGTAGATCCCAAAATCAACCAAAGCTCTTTGTTACCATGTTAGCAATGAAAAGAGGAAGAAGAGAGACAACCACTCTATGGTTACATAACGTAGAATGAACCAAAACTTAAGTTAATAGGGTTACAATGATTATATATACAGGAGAATAGAAATGTCTAAAATACCCTCACTACTAATATATAATAACATTATCTAACATGATCATTTTACACATTAAGAAAAATGTATAAATGAAAGAGCTGAATACTATTTTTTACCAAATTATCCTTGTTAGGTATTTGTGTATTATATCAATGTCATAAGTGTATATAATTTTTAAAGTGGTAGTTGTGGAAGACGATTATCACAATAGTGATCAATCATCAATGGTGGTTGTAGCGATTTAAAAAGATAGTTGCTAGTTGGATGTGGTGATCGAAGTGCAATTGATGAAGAGTAACATCAATTTGTGGCCAAATTTAAAAAGATTTTGTAGTAAAAAAGCGTTAATAAATTACTAACTAAAAAAATCCTTACAAATATTAAAATTCAAATTGACTGTTACTTAAGACTGAAAAAACTCTCACAAATATTTTTTTTTGGCTAATTGTAACTTTTGCAGCGACCATTAGCGATCAACAAATTATTAGAAGGAAAAATTATTTAACTTAGAGGTAGCCAACACCCTCACAATGAGTTTGATTGAAATTATCAATAGGAATTTGTGGTGGCAAATACAGTCACAAAATCAAACCATTGCAGCAATGTGAGGGTTTAGGCCACCACAAAGACAATAGTTTCTAATTGCTCAGGCTCCCACGAAGGAAATAAAGTCGTTAGTATTTTGTCGCCGCTTTGGCTCTCTCTAAAATATGACTATTGTAGCATTTGGAGAACTTAGACTGCCACAAAGACAACCTTTTTTGACCGTCTAGGCCGCCACAAAGGCAATAGAGACGTTGACATTTTGTGGTCGCTTCAGCCTCCATAAACGCTATTTTTCTCTATAAATATAATTAAGGTTTAAATATATTTTTGGTTTTTGCAATTATAATGTTTTTTTTAGTCATCATAAGTTTTTTTGTTTAGTTCATATTCATGCAAGTATAGTTTCATTTTAAAATAGTCATTCAATCTAATTTCCATTATAAAAACTGTAACATAGTTAAACCAATTCCACACCCCCTCTCCCCAAACTCCTTAACTCTAATCAAAACTTCACTCATCACCATAACCCCATCATTTTCCATCAAATTGACTATCTCAACAACAATCTTGTACTTTTGTTCTCTCATAGGTGGAGTATTTGGTTTTTTCCATTCACTTCCAATCAAATCCAACATAGATTTAGTTTCTTTCAATAGATTACTATTTGTAACACCTTAATCTCTTTCATCTTGTGATTTGTAAAACGACGTCATTTCTTATAGAAAGAAACTGAGTATTCTAGAAACGCATAGAAGGTGTTTAATTTATTGTGAAAACCACCAAACCCAAAATTAGAGTTCCCATGAAACCAGACATGTTTTGTTGAGGTAGTTTCTACCGTGGTGTAAGGGTAAACGGAGAGTTGGTCAAAAGGGATGAATGTTTCGTTTATATTTAGGTTTAATGGTGTTACAATTTTTGTAATGGAAGTTGGATGAAAATATTATTATAAAATAAAACTATATTTACAAAGATGTAAAAAAAAAACTTACGAGGATCAATTTTTTATTTTATTTTATTTATAATTGCAAGTACCAAATACATATTTAAACATATAATTTATTATTGTTTCATAGTAATAATATAATTAATTATTAAAAATTTACTTAATATTAAAATTATATTTTTGTTTTTGTATATTATTTTATTTAAATTTATATTTTCATTTTCTAAATTATATTAATATTAATTTTTTTATATATAATATAAACTTTTTTAAAATTAATTTTGAATTTCATAAAATTAGGATTTTTTAATAATGTTACCCATTTGTGGTAGCCAAAACTGTTAAAAATGGGATAGTTGTGGTGGCCTCAACACCCATAAATTGTGTTTTTTTTGTTGTTGTCAGTTTCATCCTTTGTGACGGCTTAAGCCCTCACAACTAGGATAGTTTCTAGCAGACTAAACCTCCACAAATTGTGTTGTTTTTTCACATGCTTTATCATTTGTGGTGGCCTAAACCCTCACAAATTTATGGTTGTTTTTTCTATCACAAATTTGTGTGGCTTAAGCCATCTCAAATGGTAAACAAAAACCTAAATTTGTGGCCACCACAAATAGAGTATTTTCTTGTAGTAGTGGTGGAAGGTAGTGGGAGATGGTGGTTGTAGGTGCTTTGTTGGTGTTGGTGGCGAGTGTTGGAAATGGTGTTGGTGGTTGGAAGTGTGTGGTCGATATTGACGGTGATGATCGAAGATGGCGATTGTGCTTCTAGTGGCTGGAGGTTGGTGGTGATGATATAGGTGATTGAAGATATGGTAGTCGTTTGTTGTGGTCAGAAGTGAGTGGTTGCTGATGGAAGATGGTGGTTGGAGGTCGGTTGCCAGTGATGGTGGTGGTGGTCATAGATGGTGGTCGGTGGTGGTAGTGGTTGGAGTACATTAATTTTGTCCGATAAATTAAATTATAATAGTCATAATAAATTAAATTTTATATTTGTCATTATTTTATTACTCTTTATGAAATCTTAAAAAAATTTCAAAAAAATATAATTTTTTTTCATCCATAATTATTAATAAAAAAATATATAAAAGTGATATAGCAAAAAATAATAAATATTGATACTCATTTTGCTCATCTCTTGAAATTGCAATTATAACAACATCAAATGAGATAGTACAAAATGATACACAATTAATTAATTTATAAAATGAAAAACAATTGTTGAAGTGTTAAAAATTAATGTAACTAGTAGAAAAGAGGAAAAAATAACGAAAATTCGGTTCCCGCAATCTTTATTAATGTATATAATATTAGAATTTAAACAATTTTTAGTGTAAAAAGTAACCAAAAAGAATAATGTTAAATGTCTTGAAGAACTCAAACGTAAACGAAAAGCAAAAGATTTACATAATCATAAAATAATACACATAACACTTATCTAACAATTTAAATATAAACAATAAAACAATTGCCTTGCTTCACATAAAATAATACACATAACACTTATCTAACAATTTAATCATTTATCATAATATTAATCTCTTTATTTTTTTAATGTAACAAATAAAAATAATATTTTTTCTAAATTTCAAATATATTCTGCATCTTTTTATTATAAAAACTATAATTTTAATATTTTTTGACAACATGAATTTTTTGAATATTTTGTATGTTCTAGAAAAGGAATGTTGTTAATATATCTTAAAACACATAAATAAAATTGATTTATTTTGGTCAAGTGTGATCAATTGCTCCAAATAAAATCAAATAAAATCAAGTAATTATTACCATTTGATTACAGAAAAGAGATTGTTGAAGCAAACCTAACATCCATGTTTTTAAAAAAATATTGGTACATATAATTAGGGTTGGACACAAACTCGTGGCCCGAAAATAACTAGACAACCTGCAGCCCAAATTTAATGTTGGGCGGGCAAAGACGAGTTAATGGGTTCACGGGTCAATTTATGTGGGTCCACATGATTTAAAATGGGTGGGTTCGGTTTATATTATTTTGACTGCGGGTACCCGAACCCGTCCGATTCAATATATTAAAAATTAAAAGTTATACTAGGCCCAATAACACCAGTCCATTTTTTCACTCAGACCTCCCCCATTAGATTTCACATTAACCCTAATTTTCATCCAAATCTCACCCATCACTCTCTATTATAGTCTCTTTCTTCATTCATTCAGAGTAACCCTAACTTCAACCCTCACTCATGACTCAACTGAACATTCACTAAGAAACCCAAGCTACCAATGTCTTTGTTGCGCAACCACCATTCTTCACGTGATCTCCATCATTTTCTATTTTGATCTGAATCATAGTCACGTCTATCTTTGTCACTGTCACTACCGTTTTTCGTCACTAAGGTTAGTATTTATTGTATAATGGTATTATGAGTTGTTGATTTTATTTTGCGTTTCATGAGTTTTTTGGCTTTTTAAATTTGTTGAAGTTTTGTTTTGTTCTTGGTTTGTTTTAAATCTGTTTTGGGTTTCTTATTTTGTTTTTTTTTTTTTTGTGTTATGATTTTTCTCATATTTTAATTTTTATTGAAGTTTTATTTTTGTTATGGGTTTGATTGTGGAACTCCATTCATTGATCTAGTATAACTGTTTATAAAGACAAAATAAACAGAGAAAATATGAAGAAAATTATAGGAACCCTTAGGCCCAAACATTATCCTATGTTGTTTCTTACCAAGATGACCTTGCTTTGCGACAACATGGAATGAGTCATATCTATTTCTGGCCACAATATTAGCAGTTTGCAAGTCCAAGTATTTCAGTTTTTCAGTCTCTCTCTATGCAAAAGTTACAAACAAAAAACATAACAAGATCATCAGTTTTTATCAGCAAATAGAGAAACTTCAATTGAAATCCTGAAAACAAAAAGTTATAATACATTTGTTTAAGTGGTACATTTTAAATCACTAAGAGCATCTAACTATATCTAATTTTTTCCCAAGTATAAAACTATGTTAGTGACTTGAGGGACATGAAAGAGTACTAATAGAAAAGTTCAAAGTTCAATTAATCATGAACAACATATATGTTGTTGTAGTGTTTGAACTCTCTATAAGTTTTAAATTATTTGATATAGATACAGAAGTGATTGAACTTATTTGGTATAGATACATAAGTAATTGAACTTATTTTGTAATCCTGAAAGAGTACTTATCAGTTTGCACATGTCAACAAGAAATAGTTCATTCATTATTTGGTATAGATATAGAAGTGATTGAACTGACGCAATTTTTTCTTTCTATTTTAAATTATGATGAGTAGTAGAGAACCATGACCACAAACAAATTCTAATGACATAGGTGCTTTCAGACCAACCATTTTCCAATCACAACCAATATCAAGAGGGCATCGAATTCAGGTATCAATATTTATGTGTTTATTCTTTTTTTGTTCTTATTATGTTAAGTTATTTTACATATGCTTCAAATCCAAGTATGTATATATTGCTACATCATAACAAGTTATGCATTTTTAAATTTATAAAATAATGTGATGTTGCAAAATATTGCATTTTAGTAAATTTTTATAAAAAATATTATATTCATTCTTTATTTTTTATTATTGTAAAATTCATTTTTGTTAACAATAATAAAGGTCAACTGTTACATATTTATTGAGAAGTTCATTTTAGACACCCTTATAGATCATTAGAATTTGTAAAATATTTTACAATAACAATGCAATAAATAAATTATACTATATTTTTACCTCCACCACCACTTAAATTTGGTAACAATCCCTTAAATCTTAATACAACCCCTTAAATAATAACTTACAACCCTTTAAATATTGAACGTTAATGTGGTTGATATTTATTGATTAAGGTTCGTTCATTATTTTAGTGGTGGACCAGCCTAGTCAAAATATACTTACTCAAAATATCAACAATAATGAATATTGTGCAGCAACAACAATAACAAATGCTGCTGGACCTTTATTGGATAATACCCAAGAAACAAATAAGAGAAAACCTAATGCAAGTGGGCCTAGGCAGTCACCAAACTGTTAGGAACATTTCAACAGAGTACCTGATTGTGACGTTGATAATGCAGCGTGTAAACACTGCCACAAGAGGTATTTGTGTGACTCTAAATCTCATGGTACCACTAACATGAACAAACACATTAATAAATGTCTCAAAAAACCACTTCTCGTGTTAAGTGACCTAACCAAACAATTCTTACATTTCCATCTGTTGAAGGATCTGGTTTAGTTCCAACTAATTGTAGATTTAACCTTCAAGCTTGTCATAGGGAAGTGTCTGTTTTCGTGGTGTTGGATGAACAACCATTTAAGGAGATTGAGGGTGAAGGTTTTAAAATCTTGTGTAAAACATTGCAACCTCAATTTACCATTCCATCTAGGCGTACAATAGCTAGAGATTGCTTTCAGTTGTATTTGGATGAAAAACTTAAGTTGAAAGCTTTCTTTAAGTCTGATTGCAATAGGATGACCCTTACTACTGACTGTTGGACATCAATTCAAAATCTTAATTACTTGACTCTTACATCACATTTTGTGGATAATGAATGAAATTATTAAAAAAGAATAATTAGCTTCACAATTATCCCAAACCACAAGGGTGTAACCGTTGGTAAAATGATAGAAGAAATTTTAAAGGATTGGGGAATTCGAAATGTGTCATTAATAACGATTGATACTGCATTATCTAATGATGTAGCAGTGACACTTTTGAAGAAAAAAGTTAGAAATATGAATGGGTTGATGGGAGACAGTGAATTTTTCCACATGAGGTGTTGTGCACATATTTAAATTTATTTGTAAATGACGGTTTGATAGGGAACACTTGTCCATCTCTGCCATTAGGAATGTTGTTCGGTTTGTTAAGTCATCACCTCATAGGGCTGAAAAGTTTAAGGAATATATAGAATTTGCTAGAATTTATTGTAAAAAATTGGGTTCTCTAGATATTTCCACTCGAAGGAACTCAACTTACTTGATGTTGGAGGCTGGTGAGAAGTCTTCAGTAGCCTTTGAAAAACTTGAAGAAGAGGATTCTAGTTACAAGAAGTTTTTTGGAGACGCTTGTCGCCCAAGTAGTTTTGATTGGGATATTGCTCGGGATTTTGCAACTTTTTTAAAGTTATTTTATGAGGCAATAAGGGTGTTTTCTACCTCACAACATGTGAGTATTCATACAACGTTTCCCCAAATGTCTGCAATCTATTGTGGACTAGATTTTGCTTCTTTAAACATAAATACTGTTTTTGCTAATGTGGGTGTGGATATGATGGAAAAATATGAAAAGTATTGGGAAAACTTAGAAAAAATAAATCAGCTGCTATATTTTTGGGTAACTTTTTATTCGCGTTTTAAGTTAAAATATGTTGAATGGTCTGTAATACCTCAATTTTATCCGAATAATTAAAAATCATTTTAAAATAATAATAAGAATGACATATAATAATATGTTTAATAAATATTTTACTATCATTTTTTAAAATCTAAACATCATCATTTTACAATTCAAATTTGAGTATGTATTAAAAATAAAATAATATAAAATAAAATATAAAAGGAAATTGTGAATTACAACGAAGTAATTTTCATTCATTTTATTTTTTTCACAGTTTTTATTTTATTTTATTTTCTTAATTTGATATGCCAATTTATTTATTCCATTTAATTGTTTTTATTTATGATTTTATTATTTTACTGTTTTATTTTATTTTTGATATGTCCATTTTATTTTATGAAGCCAACCATCAACCTACACGCCTGCAAACATGCTTCTGTTGCTTTTTGTCAATCTGCTCAAACACTCAATCCAGTCACTCTCAAACACTCAAACACTAATACAGCTTCCTTGGCAAAATCAACACACATTTTTATTTTCTTTGCATTTGTTTCACTTCTCAGTGTACATTCTTTTATTTTCTTCATTTTATAACATCCTTCTATAAACATCCTATAAACCAACATAAAGAAAAGGTAGAGAAAAATTATTTCCTTAATTATACTTTGCTTAAAAAATTGTTACAAAAACAATGTAAAACCTAGCTAAAATTAGTGCGGAACAATACAAGATCTAGAGCTCGATTTTGTCTAATGAACATAAATATTCACTGATTTAGGCTATAAATTAGGATCAAAAAATCAAAGAGAGGGAAGAGCAGTTTTGAGTATTAAGAAAACTAGAGAAAATAGAGAGAAATAGTGTGTTTCACCTCTCTTAAGTGTTTTGGAATTTTTATGATTGCCTGATTAGCAAGCATTGCCAATTTTGAAAAGCAATCTTTCCAATATTTTCCTTTATCTTCCAACTCTTTATAAATCTCTTGATTCTTCAATTGTCCAAGCAACACCATGAAACGCTCCTCCCAATATATGGTTTCATCCTTCAAGTTATTATAGATATTTTCTTGATAATCAATGTAATTCTTCAACTCACTAGAAGTTTCCATTTCTGTTTTTAGTGCATCTTGGTGTTTTGAGAGTAATTCTTCAATTTCTTCCTTTTGTCTTACTTAACTCTCGTATTTAGCTACCATTTCTTTCAGTTGTTTCTTTAAATCTTCAAACTCCTTTTTTATCTTCTTCTTAGGGCTTGCTGATTTTGTCCACAACTGCTTCCACATATAGGCTTCTTCAACAGCTGCATTCTTTTCTTCATTTCGCACATCTAACTCTTCATTTGCACCTCTCAAACAATCTTGTATGTCAAGTTTATTTTCTTTTTCAATTTTCAACCTCTTGTTTCTTCTTTCAATAAATTGACTTTTACATGTGTTTTCTGATCGTAAGTTCTCTTTCTCTCAGGAGACTTCTTCTAGCTTTGCTTGTAGATCTTTTTTCTCCTCTTTAGATTTTAACAATAATGCTTTGAGCTCTTATATTTCTTCCTTTGTAACAAAGACAGGTTCAGGCATTTCCCGATCATTTGAGGGCGTACTATGCAAAGGCAACTTGATTTCTTGGATTCTCTTCTTTACCCATTGTTGATAAGGTTCTTTTGTGCTGCAACTTCTACATCAGAGTACTTTTCCTTTTCTAATGATCAATTTTCAGGCTCAACTTATACTTCTCAACATTGGTTGGTCTACTATCCCAGTATTGTGCAAAACAAAAGCTTCCAATGACTTATCATATGGTTTGTCCAACATGGGGTAGCCAAGTTGTCTCAGAGCTACCATTGGATTGTAATTAATACATCATTTCGTTCCCATGGGAGGTACATTTGGAAAATCTCTGCATTGGTATATTACCTCTTCCACCCCTTGTTCTCTATAGTACCATGAAATTGTATCCCCAGTAAGGCTAGCTATACTTTGAGCCCATTCATGATTACTCTTAACCCCAACGTGATACCCTTTCTTGAACATGTGAGACACAAACCAAGTATACAACACTGGAACACAACACAAAATTGTTCCCCCCTTCTTCTCATGTCGCATGTGCAGAGAGTAGTATACATCAACTAGAATTGAGGGAATTGAGTTTTGTTTATGTTTGTTAAAAGCTAAGAAGCCATTTATGGCAGCAAAATCTAGAAAGTTATCAAGGTTTGGGAATAAAACAATACCATAGATAATGAGAGCTAAAACATATATAAAAGTACTCCATTCTTTTTTAACGGCTAAATCTTGGCACTTTTGCTCTAGATATTTTCTGGAAAACCTATGAATAGCCCCCTTTTCCTCTTTTGTACTTGCCAACTCTCTTATGTCGATCTTCAACACTTCAGCAATCGTGTCCAACTTCGGTGGTTGCCCAGTATATTGATAAGGATTCTCATAATTCTTATTTTAATAGTATTTATAAACTCCTTCAAATATATCCTCACAAATATAGAGAAAGCGTGACAACAATATAGACCTATTCAAAAATCGTTAATCTCTAACTAAAATTTAAACTTAACTTAAATGATGGAATTTTTATAATGTCAATTGTTACAATCCCTAAATGGAAAGTTCCATTTATACATAAGTAAAAATCGTTTGTAAAATTTGAAATTTGAACATTCATTCACAAAAACATAAAAACGGTCACAATTTCCAAACCATACCTTTATATATTATCTAGAATCAATTTCAACCATCAAATTCAAAATCACAAGGTTAAAATTTCAAATTTTAGATAATAAGGCATTAACTGAGTTTTTAAATTGCAACTTTTTCTAGTAGGACTTAAATGGTGGAACTCTTAATCCCAACTAATAATAAAAAGAATGACGAATTTTTCCAAAAAAATCATATAACAGTTACAAAATTATTTTTTGATATATATAATTTATAATCAAGATAAATAAATTAGTATTAAAATAGAAAAATTATAGTTGCATGCCTATAATAAAATTAAAATTATATTTTTTTTTTCAAAATATAAATGCTTTTAAAAATCTATTGAAAGATAATATAATATTTGTGTATAAAAATTTTGTCCATGAATAAAACAAAATATATTTAAATAATAAATACCGGTTACAATAAAATGGATTTGAAAAAATAATAACAAAAAGAATACTTTTTAAATTAAATTAAAAAATAATATAAAAATATATACATTTCATATCTCATGTTAAAACACTACAAGAATTTCTCCATTTTGTGGCCAACTTTATAAATATTTTGTGGCCGAATAAAACCCTCACAAATTTGTGACCGAAAAAGCCCTCACAAAGGTTAAAATTAAAATTGGTCATCTTTTGTGGCTGAAAAAGCCCTCACAAATTTTTAAATATTTAACTGGAATTTGTGGCTGCTTAAGCCCTCACAAAATCACAATGTTGTGATTTTGTGAGGGCTTAGGCAGCCACAAAATCCAATTAATTATTTAGGGATTTTGTGAGGGCTTTTACAGCCACAAAAATAAATTTTCTGAGGGCCAGATCCGTCACAAATTTGCTGATGGGACCAGGGAATTTGTGGCGGCCTATGCCGCCACAATGGAATTGGGACGTGGCATTACTGGCTGCCAAGGCCGCCACAAAAGGCGCCCAAATCCAGCTGGATTTTCTGGCCGCTCAGGCCGTCACAACTGGAAAGAGACGTTGGAATTACTAGCGGCAAAGGCCGCCACAAATTCCTTTGTATCCGTTGGATTTTCTGACGGGCAAGGCCGCCACAAAGGCAAAGTACCGTTGGATTTTGTGACGGGCAAGGCCGCCACAAATGCCCAATCCAAATAGTATATATACTCTCCCATTTTCCCACTTCATTTTCACAATACAACTTCTCTCTAAACCTTATACCTTACTATTCTCTCCTCCTTCTCTCTACAAATTACTCATCATATTAATTTTGTAAGTTTAATTTTATATTATGTATGTAATTAATTTATATTATATATGTAATTTATATTATATATGTAATTAATTTATAATTTTATTTTTTAATATGATATAACTAATTAATGTTATTGATTTTTATTTTTATAGTGCTTGTTAATTATTTCGAAGACTTGCAAGCATCGTACGTGAGTGAAAGCTTGAAGTCAGACGCTACTCGGCATTCAAGTTAGTATTTTATATATTTTAAATTTAGATTAGTATATATATATTTATATATATATATATGTTATTTTTAAAATATAGATTAGTAATATATATATATTTAGATTAGTTTTATATATTTATTTTTAAAAAAATAGTAATGATGTTGTTTACATATTAATATATGATAAATTAAAGTTTCAAACCACACGGTTTAAATATATTGGTTTTAATATAATTGTTATTTAAAAAAATATTATTAAAATTGATGATATTATTATTTTTTGTTTTAAATAAGTCTTGATTAGTAGTGTTGATTTTTAAAAAAACATCATTTAAAATTTTATATAGGTTTGTATAATGATATAGTCTTGATTAATAATTTATTATATTGTTTGAAAATTAATTAATATATAATCCCCTAATTAATTGACATATATATCAAAGTGATTGATTTTTAAAAAACATTATTAAAATTTATCATATTAATTATTATT
This sequence comes from Cicer bijugum, assembly GCA_037974875.1. NCBI lineage: Eukaryota > Viridiplantae > Streptophyta > Magnoliopsida > Fabales > Fabaceae > Cicer > Cicer bijugum. Next base: position 686,265 of record JBBPBT010001328.1, on the reverse strand, counting down.
TTTTGTTATAAGTATTAATATGTTATTATATTATTTATAATTTATTATATTGTTGGCAAATTAATATATATATATATATATATAATGTTTATTTAATTATTATTTTTTGTTAGTATTGATATATTTTGATAGTATTGATATATATTTTATTATTGTATTTGGTATATATTTTATTATTGTATTGTGTGCAAATGCATGCTCCCCTAATTGACATATAAAAATGTCAAAATTTATATTAATGCTTTTGAAAAATAAAGCAATTAATATATAAAATATCGATATATATATATATATATATATATGTAGCAACTATGGATTTAGACCGTAGTTGGATGTACGATAGGAATTTTCCCGGAAGAAAGGGTCTTAAACAACGTTTTGCTAACAAGGTCGAAGAGTTTCTCAATTTTGCGAGAGTGCAAAAAATTGTCCAAGATGAAGGGGGAATGAGATGTCCATGTTGTTTATGTCGATGTAGACGGTTTAAAAGTGAAGATGAAATAAGAGTGCATTTGTATGCAGACGGATTTATGCCTAACTACTGGATTTGGACTAATCATGGCGAAGAGTCTCCGGTCGCGCCTAATACTAGTACATATTTGGAGAATTATAATATAGGTCCTTCAAGTAGTACTAACATGTTAGGTATAGATTATTATAACCATCAACACTTTGAGGCGATGAATGATATGATCTCGGATGCTGTTGGGGTTAATTTGTCATTCAATGAAGATCAATATGATGATACCGATGGACTTCCCAATGAAGAAGCTCAGAGATTTTATGGTCTTTTGAAAGAGACAAATAAACCATTGTTTGAAGGTTCTTCAAACTCAAAGTTATCAATGTGTATTAGACTGTTAGGTCTAAAGTCTCAATTTCATGTTCCTGATTTAGCTTTGGATTTGATGACTAAAATGATGCTAGACGCAACACCTGTGAGAGATGGTTTGCCACAAAGTTATTACGATGCGAAACGGTTAGTGTCAAAGTTAGGATTAGGTGTCAAGAGGATTGATTGTTGTGTTAAAGGCTGCATGTTGTATTATGACAATGAATTTGGTATGAATGATGCAAACTTAGTTGAATGCAAGTTTTGTCAAGAACCAAGGTATCACCAAAGGAATAACTCAAGGGTAAGTAGGGGAAAATCAATTCCAAGGAAAGCAATGTTTTACCTCCCTATTGTATCAAGATTGCAAAGACTGTTTGCATCAATACAAACTGCAGGAAAGATGACGTGGCATTATGAGAATAGAAGAAATTCAGGCGAGTTGCGACATCCTTCTGATGGTCAGGAATGGAAACACTTTGATCAAATACATCCTGATTTTGCGTCAGATCCACGCAATGTAAGACTTGGATTATCCTCAGATGGATTTACGCCTTACATACAAGCATCGTCTACTCCTTATTCTTGTTGGCCGGTTATTGTTACTCCTTACAATCTTCCTCCTGATATGTGTATGTCTAAACCATATATGTTCTTAGCTGCTGTGATACCAGGTCCTTCTAATCCTACAACTGGTATTGATATTTATTTACAACCTTTGATTGACGATTTGAAGAGGTTGTGGAATGGTGTCTTGACATATGATATTGCTCGGAGAGAAAATTTTATGATGAGAGCTGCATTGATGTGGACCATTAATGATTTCCCCGCTTATGGGATGTTGTCAGGATGGGGCACCCATGGTAAACTAGCTTGTCCTATTTGTATGGAAGATACGAAAGCATTTACCTTAAAATTTGGTGGGAAGGCATCGTGGTTTGACTCGCATCGTAGGTTTTTACCTGCTGATCATGCATTTAGAAGGAACAAAGCTGCATTTATGAAGGGATATGCAGAAAATCTAGGACCCCCGATGAAATTGACATCAGAACAAGTTTGGAATAAAGTAAAAGATATGCCCAAGGTACATGTTGTTAATGGTGTGGCTCTTAAACTACAAGGTTACGGACAATGGCATAATTGGACAAAAAGATGTATATTTTGGGATCTACCGTATTGGAAAGATAATCTTTTGAGACATAATCTCGATGTTATGCATATTGAGAAAAATTTCTTTGACAACATCTTTTGAGACACAGATGCTTACAAACAGAAGAGAGAAAAAGCAAAGATTAATAGAGCATCTGAGAGGGGTACTAGTACTCATAAGGGAGGTTCCATGTCTGCTGGAGAAATTAAATATTATATGGTAATTAATTATTTATTTATAATATATATATATATATATATTAATTTTTATTCAATTAATCATCACATTTCACCATAAACTTGACATTATTTTAATATATATTTTAGGAAAAGCAACTCGGAAGGGAGGTCACTCAAGCTGAGATACATCGCTATCTTCATGTTAATCCTCAAACAAATGAGTATACTGATTCGTTATCGAAAACGATTCAGGTAATTATTATATATTGATAATTATATTTACATCTTTAAATTATTATATATTACTTATTAACTAATTAAATTTTTTGATTTTTAATTTAGAAACAACTTGAACATGTCATGAAAGAATGGGATGATCATCAAGCTACTCTTCCTCCTGCTATGCGAGCTACTCCAGATCAGCGGAAACAATATGAGACTGCAAGTTTTATGAACATCAGTGGTGGCAAGTACAAAGGGCGTGTGCTGGGAGCCGGTACTTTATCATCAACCTTTGTGAAAGGTCCAACCGGCTATATTCAGACTGAGACGTCTTCTTCTTATGATAGTACGGATCGATCTCATCGTCCGGTGCCGATAGATAATCTTGATCAGTTAAAGGAGCAATGGGCAAGTGAGCAAGAAGAAAGGACACAGCAGCTGATACAAGCCGCGATTGATAAATTGAATGAGGAATGGAAACAGAGGTTTCAAGAGCAGCAGCAGCAGTTTCAGCAGCAACAACAATTTCAACAACAACAATTTTCATTTCCTCCTGTCTTTCATCAGCAGTTCCCGCCTCGGCCTCAGTACTTGCAGCAACAACCAATTTTCCAGCAGCAACAGAGTTACTCCCAATACTCCCAGCAGCATCAACCGCCTCCAACGTTTCAGCAACAGGATCCTTCGAACTCTGCCTTCCAGCAACAACAGCCGCCAATGTTTCAGCAACAACAATATTTTCATAATTATCAGTATGCTCCATCATCTTCACATCAACTTCCTCAACCTCAACCAAATCATCAAACTGCATACCGACCGACTATGCCAACAGCTGGGTTGATCAGACCAGATTTAAATCAACCTCATCCAGCTAGGGCTCCTCCTTCGACTACTGGTGGTGCCATTGAAGATGAAATTCAATTTCAAAGCATGATGTCTCCTCCAACACAAATGCATAATACTTTTGAAGGACTTCTTTCGTCGGGTATGAATGCAGGACATAATGATGGTGGGAGCGGAGCTGATCAAACGAATTATTATGATGATTGATGTGATAATTTGAAGAATTTCATAATTTATTTTTGGGTTGTATGACATTATTAATGTGTGTTTAATTAATTTCCACTTTGTAAGACATTATTTGTTAATTTTGGGTTTGTAAGACATTAATTGATAATTTTGGAATGCATGTTTTATTTGATTTTATCATGATTGCTATAGCTAGCTTTAATTATTATTAATATTATGTTTTTATATACAATATTTATTTTAATTTTAATATTTAATATTTAATTTTAATATTTAATTTTTAATATTTAATAATTAATATTTAATATTTAATATTTAATATTTAATATTATTTAAAATTTAATTTAATTTTAATTTAAATTATAATTTATTTATAATTTACATTAATTTAAATTAATGTTTAATTATAATTATTAATTTAAATATTTAAATATTTTATTATTAATAATTTAAATATATTTTAATTAATTTAAATATTTTATAATTAATATTTTATTATTTAAATAATTTAATTATTAGTCTTTCAAATTTAATTTAATTATAATTTAAATTTTAATATTAATTTATAAATATATTAATTATATTAATTATATTCAATACAAATATATTAATTATATTAATTATAATTACTGAAATAAAATAAAAATTAATTTATATTTTTCGTTGGCATTTGTTGCGGCCAAAAGCCCTCACAAATGTCCAGTCAGCCTGATTTTGTGGCGGCCAAAAGCCCTCACAAAGGTCCAGTCAGCAAGATTTTGTGGCGGCCAAAAGCCCTCACAAAATCCAGTCAGCATGATTTTGTGGCGGCCAAAAGCCCTCACAAAATCCAGTCAGCCTGTCTTTTGTGGCGGCCTATGCCCTCACAAAATCCAGTCAGCCTGTCTTTTGTGGCTGCAAAAGCCCTCACAAAATCCAACCTGTTTCAGCACTTTGTGGCTGCAAAAGCCCTCACAAAATTTTGTGACCAGTTTATTTGTGGCTGCCAAAAGCCCTCACAAAAGCCACCTTTGTGGCTGTTTTTCCCCCTTTGTGAGGGCTTTTGGCCCTCACAAAATCCTTTAATTCTTGTTGTGAAAACGTGAAAAACTAGAAATCCTTTAAAAACTAACAAAGAAGGATCCAATTAAATATGAGTACCTAAAAATAAAATCTTTGCACTTTCAAATGTTTTCAGCTACAAAGTTGAAACTCCAATCTTGATTCCTAGACAGTGGATGTTCGCGTCATACGACGAACGAAATGATAATGGTTAACCATAATTTGTTAAGTATTAGTCCATTAAGTGATAATGGTTATCATATTATTTTTAATAAAAATCTATACAAAACAATTTGTCCAAATGATGAATTTGTACTCTTTGTCGGTCAGAGACATAATAAGGTATACAAAATAAACATTTCAAACTTAGAAAAACAAGATGTTAAGTGCCTCATGTCAGTTGTTGAAGAACAATTCATTTGGCACAAAAGGTTCGGTTATGCAAACTTCAAATTAATCTCAAAATTGAATAACCTTAAACTTGTTAGAGGGCTGCCTAACCTTTGATACAAAACACAAGTTATGGGTGAAGCTTATAAAAAAAATTATTTTCCTTAAAAGAATTTTGTTTCTACTACGAAATCCCTTGAGCTCTATGATATAAATGTCTTTGGATCAATGAAAACAACCTCTGTAAATGGAAAGAAATACGATGGTCATAAAGTGTTTTGAGCCCTTGATGATTATACTAGATGGACTTGAGTAAAGTTCCTAAGACATAAAGATGATGTTCATAAAGTGTTTTTTGCTTTTTGTGAACAAGTAATGAATGAGAAATGTCTTCAAATTATAACAATTAGAAGCGATTATGGGGCAGATTTGAAAAAAAATTCTTTAAAAGTTTTTGTGAAGAGATTGAAATCTCACATTCTCCCATAGCTCCACAAAAAAAATAGAGTTGTAGAAACAAAGAAAAGAAATAACCAGAACCATGTTAAATGAGATGACTATTGCAAGATATTTCTGGGCAGAGGCAATTAACACTACTACTTGCTACATTCAAAATAGAATTTTAATTAGACCTATGCTAAATAAAACACCTTATGAAATAAAGAAGAATAGAAAACTCAATATTTTCTATTTTCGTCAATTTAGTTGTATTTGTTATATTTTAAACACAAGATAAATTGGGCAAGTTTGATTCTAGATCACAAAAATGTATTCTTTTGGGATATTTTGAAAGATCAAAAGCCTATAGAGTATATAATCAAGAAACTCAAATAGTGGAAGAATCAATTCATGTCAGATTTAATGTCAAACAATCTAGTTGTAAAGAGTTAGAGGAAGAAAATTATTTTGCAAGAACACCAAAATCCGAGGATTCAAGCATTTTAGAAGGACCTCAAACATTAGCAACATCAAGCAAAATAGAAGAAATGGTAAAAACAAATAAAACCAGAGGATAAAAGTAAATTACAGGGATAAACATCCTCCAATGCAACAAAGGATAGAAATGGCAATGACAATACAAGTCAAGAAACTTTAGAAACAAGAAATGGGTGGAAATATAAATCCCCACATCCTCCAACTCTAATTATTGAGAATTCAAATGATCATCTAAAGACAAGATCTGATTTTAAGGACACATATCTCTTTTAGATTAATGGTTGATTTTATCAATGCAAGAAGAATTAAATAAATTCAAAAGAAATGATATTTGGGATCTGGTGCCAAAACCAGAGGATAAGAAACCAATCGACACTAAATGAGTGATTAGATATAAATTGAAAGAAAAAGGAGAAGTTGTGAGAAACAAAGCCAGATTAGTAGCACAAGGCAACAATCAACAAAAATATATTGATTACAGTAAGACATTTGCTTCAATGGCAAGGTTAGAGGATATTCAAATCCTATTATCTTTTGCTACATTTAAAAATATTATCTTGTATCAAATGGAGGTAAAAGAAATGCATTTTTAAATGTATATATTAATGAGGAAGTATATGTCAAGCAACCTCTATGATTTGAAAAATGATGGTATTTTGAGTGTGTCTTCAAATGTAAAAAATCATGGTTTAAATATGTATTTGGTCCCTACAAATATACCATGTTTTGATTTTAGTCCCTATCCGTTTTTTTGTTTAGATTTAGTCCCTATAAAATTAGAGACGGCTAAATTTTGTCCATAACATCAAATCAACATTAAAAGAATGAAGAGTTTTCCAAAAACCCCTAAACCCTTCTTTTAATTTTTATTCATATTTTCTTTATAAAATAACACTATTTATTAAATGATAAATAAATAAATCTATTAATTAATAATATAGAACATTTTAATATTTAATATATCATAAAAGATGATGTTTTGATGTGTATTTATAGGCCCACGTGTCATGACAGTTTATGAGCTATTTTTTTAGGCACCAAAACCGATTGCCTCTGATTTTACAGGGACTAAATCCAAAACAAAAAAACTTATGAAGACAAAAATAAAAAAAATGGTATATTTGCAGGGACCAAATACATATTCAAATAAAAAAAAATCATTATATCGTCTGAAACAAGCACATAGGTCTTGGTAAGAGAGACTAACTAATTTCTTGCTTAAAAAAAATTTTGGAAGAGAAAAAGTTGATACTACTTTATTCAGAAAAACATCTAAAAATGATATTCTTATGGTACAAATATATGTAGATGATATAATACTTAGTTCAACTAATGACTTGTTATGTCCATAATTTTCTAAGTTGGCGCATAAAGAATTTCAAATGAGCATGATGAGAGAACTCAAGTTTTCTTGGGAATTCAAATCCAACAAACTCCAAATGGCGTACTGATCCATTAGACCAAAATACACCAAAGAACTTCTCAAAAGGTTCACAGTGGATGAGTGCAAACCCATGAGTACTCCAACACATCCAACCCACTCACTGGATACAAATGATTCAAGAACCAGAGTTGATTAGAAAACCTTCAGAGGTATGATAAGATCACTCCTATACTTAACTGCCTCAAGACCATATATTCTTTTTATTGTCTGCCTTTGTGCCAAATTTCAATTAGACCCAAGAGAATCCCACCTAACATCACTTAAAAGGTTTTTCAGACATTTGAAAGGCACTGCCAAATTAGAACTATTTTATAAAAAATCGTCATATAACAAGTTTGTTGGATATTGTGATGCTGACTATGTAGGAGACAAACTTCAAAGGAAAAACAAAAGTGGAAACTGTACTTTTATTAGTAACAATCTAATCTCAAGGTCCAACAAGAGGCAAAAGACAATTGCATTATTAACAACAAAGGTGAAAAATATATCTGATGTTGATTGCAGTACTCAACTCTTATGGATGAAACATCAATTAGAGGATTATAAATTGTATGAATGTAAAATTCCTACATTCTATGACAATACATTTGCCATTTGTTTAATCATAAATCCAATTTTGCATTCTAGAGCCAAATATATTGAAATCAAACATCACTTCATCAAAGATTTTGTTCAAAAGGGCTTTCTTGGCATAAAATTTATAGATACTAATCATTAGTAGGCTGATATCTTCACAAAACCCCTTGTTGAAAATAGGTTCCTTTTCATTAAAGAAAATGTAAATCTTGTTAAAATTTCTGAAAGATGTTTTGATACTCTTTATAACATGCATATGATATTTTATAATTTTGCCTTTCTTTTACATGTTCTGTAATTTGTAATATTTTGTGTTTTTACTCCTTTTTGTCTAATGACAAAGGGGGAGAAAAAATGTTTTGTAGAACAATGTTTACTAATTTTCTACGATTAGTTATTTTACATAGGGGAGATAAATCTTTTGAAACAAATTTCTGTATGCTCTAAGTTAGAGTGAGCATCTGTTTATTTTATGTTTTTTTATTATTAAGTTGTTCACAAAAATATAGTTTTGTCATCAACAAAAAGGAGGATATTGTTGGAACCAATATTGTTTTGCAGAACAATTTATTGCTAGTTTTGTTGATAACAAAAGGCTTTTTATGAGAATAATTTAATGTACTAATGTTCCAAATTAAGTTTGCAGAAAAATAGAACAAACAAGTACATTCCAAACCTAGGACAAAACCGACGAAACGGGTAAAAATTAGAGGAAACATGAAATTTTTATTTCTACCTTTGAAAGAATAACAACATTAGCAAATTTTTGTTTCTGTCTCTAATACTTCAGACTCTACTTTTGAAATTAACACACTCCAAAATGACTGTGATTATAGTTCTAGCTCTGATAAATTTCAATGCCTCTAAAAAAAGGCATTCCCTCTAATAAAGTCAATGCCTTTGATGAAGGTCAACGACTCTAGAAGTTGTGTTTGACTCTGAAGATGTAATTCTAATGAATTCTAGAGGGTTTCAAATCAGACTATGTAATAGGAAAATATTGCCTCTGATCTTGATATTGGGAATTTTGCCTATGATACTGATTCTAGAAGATGTCAAAGTTCAGAAAAAGACTTGCATTTTTTTTCTTCTAGAAAACACCGGTTCAGAGTAACGATCCAAAAAGAACAAAATTGAAACAATACTATGATTCAATTTGTAACACCCCGTTTTTCAAAGCGAGGGTGTATTTTTTTTCAAAAGAAATTAAAATATAACAGAGAAATAAATAAGGTAAAACCTTTGGATAAATAATTTAGTCATTATAATTTACAAATAGTGGAAAAGTTTTTCAAAATATAAATCCAAAGCATGTCCTGATGTCAACGTTAGTACATGTACATCCTTCCAACTTAACATAAAGGTAACCCAAAAGAAAGACATATGTGTCTTGAGTGACAACCTAGTCTGATCATTCTATACATAACAAAAAACTATACGCCTTGAGTAATCTCCACGCGTCCCGTGAGATTCTCCTATCGTAGCTCCAATCAAGCCCTCCCATCCACATTCCCATCCGGAGGGTACGAACCGGTAGGATCATCCTGACTCTCATCTGAGGGCAAAGCCCAGATTTCCACAATAGTTGTAAAGGGTCACCAACCGAAATTAACAATTAACACATAACATTTAAGTTTTTAAATGCACAAAATAACATTTCAACTTAGCATACACCTTAAAAGGGTTTCTATATGCCAAACATGCATAAACAAAGTTGAAAAATGAAGTTTTTAACAAAACAACATTGTTGTATTCGACTACAGCATCTTTGTATTCGAATACAAGGCTATTTCAGCATTCAGCAGCAAAACAACATGTCTGTATTCGACTACAACAGTCTATATTCGACTACACAGTAAGTCAGTGGCAAAACAACATGTCTGTATTCGACTACACAGTAAGTCAGTGGCAAAACAATATGTCTGTATTCGAATACAACAAGCTGTATTCGAATACACATCAGACAGCAGCAGAAAAACAGCAAAATTCAGCATTTTTAAGCTTTTCAAAGGGTTTCGAAATCAATCAACACTTACCCACAACTCCAAACAATCAAACTTAGCAATTATAGCGCAATCACCACGACATCTTGAGTTTCGAAACAATTTTGCAATCAATCACACTTACACACAATTCCAAAACAAAACACTTAGCACTTATAACGTAATCGCTACAACATCGTGAATTTCGAAATAGTATTGCAATTAAACATGCTATCACCAACTTCCAAAACATAACGCATAACACTTATAACACAATACTACAACATCATGAGTTTCGAAATGGTATTGCAATCAAACATGTTATCCCCATATTCCAAAACATAACACTTAACACTTATAACACAATACTACAACATCATGAGTTTCGAAATGGTATTGCAATCAAACATGTTATCCCCATATTCCAAAACATAACACTTATAACACAATACCCACACAGACAAGATGAACCAACAACTCACAATTTACTAGGGTGTAGTCTCTCACGGACAAACACATGTGCAGTCTCTCACGGACAAACACCTGTGCAGTCTCTTGCGGACAAACACAATTCACCAAGAAACATAAGTCGTAAACGTACCACCTATCACGGGTCAGCACTATTTACCGAGGTGCCACCTATCACGGGTCAGCACAACTTACCAAACGTAAATCGTAAACGTACCACCTATCACGGGTCAGTACTGTTTATCGAGGTGCCACCTATCACGGGTCAGCACGATTTACCAAACGAAAAAGCGTAAGTCGTAAGGGTACCACCTATCACGGGTCAGTACTGCTTACCGAGGTGCCACCTATCACGGGTCAGCACAACTTACCAAACGTAAATCGTAAACGTACCACCTATCACGGGTCAGTACTGTTTACCGAGGTGGCACCTATCACGGGTCAGCACGATTTACCATAACAAACAATAAGTAACCAAGACATTAAGAGATTCCCCATTCTTAACGCCCAGTTAACTTAAACAATTTTCAAAACAACATTAAGTAAATAAGTCATTAAGAGATTCCACATTCTTAATACTTATTTAACTTAAATGATTTTTAAAACAAATATTAAGTAACCAAGACATTAAGAGATTCTCCATTCTTAACGCCCAGTTAACTTAAACAATTTTCAAAACAACATTAAGTAACCGAGACATTAAGAGATTCCCCATTCTTAATGCCCAGTTAACTTAAACGATTTTCAAACAAACCAACACACATTAAGTAAACAAGACATTAAGAGATTCCCCATTCTTAATACTTATTTAACTTAATGGTTTTCAAATCCCACACAGAACAAACTCAAACATATTCACAAATTTAATACCCAATTCACGCCAAAACACAACAATTCATTTCCCCACAAAATCATTTTTACGACGACATTAAGTAAACGCAGATATTAAGAGATTCCCCATTCTTAATACTCATTTAACTTAATGATTTTCACAACAACCATAAGCAAACAGACATAGTAAGAGATTCCCCATTCTTAATATACTTTTGACTTAAACGATTTCCACCACAAAACATTCAGTAAACAAGTCATTAAGAGATTCCCCATTCTTAATACTCATTTCACTGAAACCATTTTCAAAAACAAACATTAAGTAACCAAGACATTAAGAGGTTCCCCATTCTTAATGCTCAATTAACTTAAACGATTTTCACAAACTCACATTAAGTAAACAAGACATTAAGAGATTCCCCATTCTTAATACTCGTTTAACTTAATGGTTTTCAAATTCCACACAAAACCAACTTTCACATTCAATACATACTTCACTCCAAATCATTTTCCACACAAACCACACAAAACAAACTCACACATACTTTCACATTCAATCCATAATTCACACCAAATCATTTTTCCACACAAACCACACAAAACAAACTCACACATACTTTCACATTCAATCCATAATTCACGCCAAATCATTTTCCACACAGACCACACAAAACAAACTCACACATACTTTCACATTCAATCCATAATTCACACCAAATCATTTTTCCACACAAACCACACAAAACATTCATCAATATAACCAAAACCTAACTCTAAGATTTTACCCATAAAGCCTTAGATACATTTTTCCCCAATTCAATACTTCATCCCTAACAAAATTCTTTTCCACACAACCATAGATAAGGCCCTAAATGCAAACTAAAAGTTTGGAAGGAGCCCTTACCTTAATGTTAGCTTTAACGTGCAATTACGGCACCGTGAGTAAATCCGGTAAAATCTCTGCTCACAACGCCGCTTCCAAAGTTGGTCCACTAGCACCGTAGCACGGAGGTGAGCAACTTTCCCTTCTATCTCTTCGTGAAACGAAGCTTAGATCTAGAAGAAACGGGAAGATTTGTGTTTGACGGTTTTGAAATCCCTAAACCGTTTTTCTTCGTTTTCGGATCAAAGAGGAAGAGTGAAGTTGAGAAATCCTTGTCCTATCACCCACTATCAATTTCGAATTCAAGGAAGCAAGGAAGAATGAAAATGGATGAAGATGGAGGAAGGAGGAAAATGGGTCTTCACGCGAGGTAGAGGAAGGAGAAGGGAAAATGTTCTGTTTCTCTCTCTCTCTCTCTCTTTTCCTTTCTTCCTTTTTCTTTCCTTTCTTTTTCTTTTATTTCCAATTCCTTCCCTTCCTTTTCTATATATATATATATATATATATATATATATTATAATTAACAATATCTCAAAATCTTTAGATATTTATTAATTTACTATTTTATCCATAACGCATTAAATTCTTCGTACAAGATTCACTGCAGTTAATTTAATTTATTTATCGACGAGTAATTCTAATCGGGCATCAAAATATCTTTTTGATCATATAAACTCCAAAATATTAATAACTTTGGCTAAAAAGCCTTCGAGCTCAATACCAAAAATACACCAAAATACATAAAGTACACTTTAAAATTATGGGTCTTACACAATTCAATAATGAAGCCATACATATGTTCCATAATTGATTACAAAAAGGATTTTTCTTTGGTTCAACAACTACAACAAGAACGAAAACATGAAACGACACCAGAGTTGAAATTGAAAAATCTTACTACAATTCTCATCAAACTACTTTGAAAAATTTGAGAAAATATGGAAAACTTAAGTCTAGACAGAATTGAAGAACAACATCAAACACTTTGAAGAAATTCAGGACTTAAAAAATTCATTATTTGATTATTAAGCACTTGCATAAACACATATTTATCTAAGTGCTAGAAAATGTTGGACACATGCATATATTTTTTTATTGAGAGTTAAACACAAACCAAACAAATAAACACTTGTAATTTGGTCCATTAATGAATTTTGTATTTCCCTCAACATTTTGTAATTTGGTCCATTAATGAATATTGTCTTCTCAACATGTTGTAACTAGAAAGTTGAGAAGACTTAAGTGTGTGAGGTTAAGTGGTTTTTTTAAGTTCAGGTTGTATTACTAGAAGAAATCCTTCCAATGAAGGTACTAGATGTAGTTAGTTAGGTTGATGGTGAATCAATATAAAAATCTTTGTGTATTATTCGTATCTTAAAAGTCAATTTTACATAATTATTAAAAAGTTTAAGAAACAAAAGGGAGTCAAAACGACAACAAACAAATAATGAGAGAAAGCTCACTAACACGCTAGAGCGCCGACATGCTTCAACGTTAATTTTATCAAAAAATATAAAAGAGTAGTGCTTCTTGAAGGTTTCAGCGCGATGAATCCAAATATGATGTCCATTTTTCTAAACTAAAATTGGGGTGGTCGAAAGTGACAAAATATAATCGTGAATGAGAGAAAAACTGGGTGTTTCTCATGTAATGAAATCACGACCGACAAAATTGATGAAAAAAATGGATTTGGCAGCTGATTTTTGGTGGGAAAAGTGTAGAATTCAATTTAAATGGTAAAAAAATATAGAATGTAATTTGAACGGAAGATGATTTGAAGTTGTAAAGTTACACTAAAGAAGTACCGATTTTTAAATCAAAAGGGGTGTGAATAACGTCTAATTTAAAATTGGCGGTGCACAGTTTAGTAAAGGCACAAATCAGAAACAGTAGTAGCAACAAAAGAAAGAGTGTAGACATGAATCGGGCCCAAATATGGTCATTTTATCATATCTAAAACTCTTAAAAAAAAAAACTAATAAACTATTCTACTCAATCATAACTCAAATATTACTTCCCAAAATACTCACATTACAGTAAATAAATAAATAAATATAATATTAACATGGGTACTTATCTCCTAAGTACCGAGTTTGATTTTCACGAAAGACAAAAATTCATTATTTTCAAATACGGTGAAGACAAAAACTCGCTGTTTCCACGAAGTGGAAGAGGAGACGAAGGACGAGAATGTCTTAATTAACAGTGCCGATAACGGTAAAGATCGAACTGTTATACCATTAGTGGAGTCCAATGTATCGCCATATGGAACTATAATTGCATCCATACAAAAGAATCGAAGATATGATATAGAAGTCCTTTAATATTTTTATAATATTTACTTTTCTATTAAATAAGATAATTCTAATTGAGACTTTATACACCAACAATTACACCTATAGTTTGTCGCATGAAACATATTAATACAAGAGTAGAAGATATTTATATTTTAGAAAGTAGGGCGAAGAATCTAAGAAATATGCATGATTGAACGAATGTGGGGGCAAGTAAAGAAGGCATTGGAACCATGAATGAATAGATATTGGAATCATGGAAAGTGAGTGAGAGACATTGAACAAATTACTAACATGTTGAAGGACGTCACAAAAAAGCAAAAGCTGCCAAGGAAACATAGAGAACATATTCACGCCTAGACATGTGGGCATCATCACCAACTATATTGCCATAGTAAAAAGCTTCTTATTTGCTTCGGATTCCTAACTTTAGTTCCTCCTACTTCTTCTTTGTGCCCCCTCTTTCTTCGTAGTTTCTTTGCTTTTTTTTGTTGTTGACATGTTTCTTACCTTTAACTTTAGGTGATCGATGTGGATTTTTTCATAGCTCTTATATGTGTACATTATAAATTTCAAATACAAATTCAACACATATTTCTTTCTATCTATCTTTTCGTATCATATCATCGACGTATCATATCATTTTCTATTACTTTCTCTCTCAAGATGTCTATGAGGTTTATGGATGTACACACAATATTTTTGGTTTTTTATTTTTATTTTATTTTTACATTTTTTTTAAATATATACTCTAACCATAATTAGAGATTAATCATTCAAAGTACAAAGATCCGTTGAAATGTTGACTTCTTTAAACAAATACTCTTTTATACACAACAATTAAAGATTAAACTCATGACCACATACTTAAAAAAAATTCAATTATCGATTAATTGTACACACTTTATTAATATCAATGCAACTTGCATATTACACATATTAGATATTTACAAAATTGGATTCAATCAAATTGTCAAGAGTGCTAGAACCTATAGATGCACAAATGATAGAAACAAAAAATTCAATTTTGAATCCAAATCATAATTGGTGAGAATGATTCAAAATATATTTTGTTTTCAAAAATTCAAACATAAAATTGATCCGAAACATAATATTTAATGTTCTAAATCCCTCTATTTCTATCATTCACAAACATAAAACAAAATTTTTACGCATATAAACTTTAATATATTAAATCAATAAAGAACGAAAAGTAGAAATTTTATTAGACAAGGGAAAGTGAAAAACACACATCAATTTATATTGATTCCGCTACTTCGTCCTCGCATATAGAATACATTCAGTCTTTATTCAAATAATGAAAGTTTCTTCCTATATTTTTTAAATTAAATTTTTACAAGATCCCCGACAATTGTTTCAAACTCGTACACAAATTCCTTCTTCTCGAAATGCTGTGAACTAGTTTTCTTGAAACATCCTCCAAGAAAGTTTGTACCACTTTCTTCAAGAAGAAGGCGTCACTTTAATTCTTGCAAGATAGAACCTAGAGAAAATCCCTGTTTAGAACCTAAATCTATCCCCTCTTCAGAATCTAAATGCAACACCAATCAATATCTCCTCAATTGTTTTCATCTAGGAATGAGTGAAAATATTCTTATTGAAAGTGAAGGTTTAGATCAGTTTTATATGAGGCATGAGCCGATTACCCAATGTACAATGCATCCTAACTAAAATATGTTGGAAAACTATGACTTCTTTTTGATTAAGAAAAAGAGAATTAAGATCAACTCCAACTAGTTAGACATAATTCCCATATCAATCATGCACCATTCATACAATTCACACACACAGCGGAAACTTAAAATCACATACAAGATTATTCAAGGAGCATACAAGAATAAGCAATTAAACAATGCTGAATATTAAAGAGAAGGGATAGGAAAGATTGCACCAAGATTTATCCTGGTTCAGCCGTTGATCCAACGACCTACATTCAGTCCCGAAATCATAATCATGATTCCAGCCTTTTTCACTATAGAATGAATTCGAGTACTTTTACAGATTTTCCAGTCTTCTACACGACCTATCAATCTAACTCCCTTCACTTCTATCTTGTCACCCCTTTGATCCTTGTAGTTTATCCCCAAACTCACACAAGATCAAAGTAGACTTCCTCTTGATGATGCCACACCAACAAGGATAGCCACCAGTTTCTAAACTGGATTTGTTACAGCACCAATTACAACGAATTGTCTTTTACACGAACAAAGAAAAGTAGTATCAAGAAATGTGTTTAATCACTCTAGCATCACACAAAAGATTTGATTTGCCAATGAATATTTTTGTGTGTTAGGAAACTTTTCTTTCAAAGTATTTTCAGAGATATGCAAGATTGAGAGCAAGAGATTCTGAAAAGATGTGAAAAGTTTTTATGCAAGAGTTATACAAGTTGTTCCAAAAGTTCTGTTTTAAATGATTTGAAGCATCTTATATATATTCAAGGAAAACACCAGGACAATCGATTGCCCAATCGAGTTTGTAAGGATACAATCGATTGCTGCATCGAGTGTCGTATTTTCTGTGTTTCTGGAAACTTGAATTATATAAGCTTCACTTGATTGGTCAATCGATTAATTCATTTTCTGAATCAGACCTGATGCTCTAATTTCCTTTCAATCGAGTGAGCAATCGAGTTGGCCAAAACTGGGTGCTCACTGTGACTTGAAAAATAGCATCACTCGATTAGTCAATCGAGTGTCGTGATCAAAGTGATTCAGACCTGATGCTATAATTTCCTTTCAATCGAGTGAGCAATCGAGTTGTTCAAAACTGGGTGCTCACTGTGACTTGAAATATAGCATCAATCGATGTGTCAATCGAGTATCGTGGTCAAAGTGACTCAGATACTGCAAACAATCAAGTTGCCAATCGAGTGGACAATCGAGTGGTCAATCGAGTGGGCACAAATTAAGTGCTCTCTGTAACTTAAACTTCAGCGTTAATCGAATTGTCAATCTATTTTGCAATCGACTTGACAATCGAGTGATCTTGTTACAAATCTCAGTTGTTTATGACAGTTTATGTGCCATTCGATTGATGACCCATTCAATCGATTGTTCAATCGAGTTTTTCAGAGTTAAGTTTCATAACACATGAATGAATGACAAAAGTTTATTGGCAATGTCTTGTGTGAGACTCTAGTGATTTGTTTACTCAACTTGATACTTAGACACCTAATACCACTATACAAAAATTGCATCTTCCTCAAGTGCATCCTCCAACTATGGTTGATTCCTTGAGTTGCAAACTACCGTTCCAAGTGTGTGGTGTCTTCATGTATGCCTGAAATGTTTCTCAATTCAAAACATTAGATAAGGCAAATATTTCATGTGCATTGTATGTTTGGGACTTAAATCAAAAACAAGATCAAGGAAGCTTATGGCTTACAAAATAATCACTTCGTAACGGTTAAAACTATCCAATTTTAACATTGTAGGTTCATGTGAATTGATTCACAAGGGTTATGAGTCGATTTACACAAGCCTTGAAATCCAAGATTTTCATGTCGGAGCAGGATAATTCAATTCACACATGTGTAAGTCAAATTAAAAATACCTTGGAATGCTTTGAGTCAATTTATAAGATATTTAAGTTGACTCACAAGGTCTGAAATCTCATAAATAAATGAGTCTAGGACCTATGTAAATTTATTTATAAACATATGAGTTGATTTACAAAGTTAAAAAGTATTTAGGAATGGTTTCTAATGCTTTTCAAAGTGTGCCATAATGATAGTATCTTCCAATGAAGTTTATGTGACATAAAATATGATTTTCTGACAATTTTTTCTAATTCAAATGCATTTGAGAATAATTGAAAACTTAAAAATCAACAAAAGCATACACTCACCATCTAATCTAGACAAACGTAGTTTTAAAATTTATCAAAGTATTAAGTAAATTCTAAGAGAACTTTACAATTAGATTTTTATTTCTCAATCAAACTATGAAAAAGAAGTTTTGAATGTTTGATTGCAATTCAATGAATATACCATTGGAGAGCAAAATATTGTCAAAGTTTGAAGATGGACAAAAGGAGGAACCTTCTCTATTAAAAAACTTGTGGGAAATGTAAGTCATTTAACATGCACAAGACTTGATATTATAATGTGTGCAGTTGGAGTAGTGAGTTGAGTCTAGAAGCTCCTACTTCTATAATCATGAAAGTTGTTAAGAGGATTCTCTACTATCTTAAAGAGACACTTCATTATGGGTTATTTTACTTTTCTCAATATTTCAAACTCTTTAAATTTTGTAATAGAAACTTTGTGGAAGATATTGATGATAGAAAAAAAACTAATGCTGTATATTTTTCATGTGAGATTATGTTTTTTGTGGAGTTCAACGAAGTAATCTATTGTCACACTTTTAACATGTGAGTCAAAGTATATATGTGACAATAACATCTTGCACTTGTTATGCAATTTGTGTAAGGAGATTGTTGAAGGAACTTTATGTGCAACAAAAGGAAGCTATCGTTATTTGTATATACAAAAAATCTGCACAAACACTTGCAGATAATCCAATATTTCATGAAACATAGACATAATGTATTATTTCATAAGAGAATGCATTGTCATGATTTGTTTTTGTATAAATATGTGAAGATGGAAGATCAAGTTGCATATATTCTTACAAAGTCATTGAAATTTAAAGATTTCAAAGGTTGAGAGCAAGACTACGAATGAAGAAGAAAATTTGAAATTAAATAATTCTAGAACTACTTGAAATTTTTAAGCAAGAATTTAGGAGTGTTTTAATTATAGAAAAATGTAAAATGTATCTAGAAATTTGTGTTAATTAGGAAGTTCATAAAATTGTGTATTGAGTTATCTATTTGTTTTATAAATACTCTCTTATACTTGACATAAAGTATCAACCAAATTGTGAGTTTTTTCTTAAAAACATTACCCTTCCTCAACCAAGAACTACAAATATGTGGTAGCAAATAGGTCATTTATATCATGCACCATTTTTTACTATGCAATTTATAATTAAGACGTGGTGACTCTAGTCTTAAATATAAGCAACAAAAAGTTAGTGTTAATAGTCTAAAATATAAATGTTAACTATTTGTGTCACACAAATTTTCAGGTAGACCACTTCGATGAGTGATTCATTGTTTGTTATTATTTAAAAATTGTTTAAAACTCTAACGAGGATGAACATTTCTAATAAAAATAAAAGTTGATCATTCTCTTTATTTGTTTAATAATAACAAGATAACATAACTATTTATATTTTAAAATTGAACTTGTCGAACCAACAATTAAGTTACCACCATAAAGTTGAGAAAGATTGCAAACTTCTACATCTAAAGAGCATTGTTGATCATCATTATAATTTAGTGTGTATTTTAATCAAATATGTCCATGTTGTATTATATATTGTGTTGGTCCAATAAAACCCTTATCAATTATATCATATAAAATGTTATTTTATATTACTTGATATCCTTCAATAGATTTAGATTTTATTGTCATAGAATACATTTTGTTAAAAAATTAATTTGGAAAAATATAACTATTTTTTATTATTATTTTGAGAAAATGAAATAGGAATAACTAATTATGTTTAAAAACTTGAAAATTTTTGTTTCTCCTTATATCTCAAACATGTGGGAGTGTTTATTAAGAGTCGGCTCAACATTTATTAAGACTTAAAGTAAATTTTAAAGTAAAATTTTGATTAAAAAAATAGAGGCATTTTTAATACTAATTAAACTATTTTATTATTATT
>JBBPBT010001328.1:628896-662961 GCA_037974875.1 Cicer bijugum | reverse complement strand
CATGCTGCAAATATATAGTCAATGAACAACATATAGGCAAATAGATCAACACTTGTTTCAACATTAATCAAATATATGCCATACACTTGAAATTTTGAACTTAGGATCTGTTTATTTTGTGAAAATATTTATTATTTTAATTTTTAAAATTTATGTTAGGATAACTTATTAATAAGAAGATAAGATACTCTACTGAAGTAAATATTTATCTATTTTTGTAGAAATAATAAAAATGACAAAAATATTATTTTTATTTTTGAAGACATATCATCCTTCATCTGCTTTCCATCATAATAGTTCACTTCTAGAGTCTCATATCATCTTATTAATTAACAAATTAAAATAAACACATATATTTAAAAAATAAAAATAAAAATCATTTTCACAAAATAAACAGATCCGTAGTTATCAACAATAAAAAGAGCTGCGTACCATTGAGGAAATACAATGTGTTGTGATCATTCCTTCTCCTTTAGTTATCTTCCCTCCTAAAACACATAGCAAGTGATGGCATTTCATAATATTTCATGGTTAGCAAGTGAATTAATGGTTCTAACCATAATTCTTTAAATTATGCTATACAACTGCAATATAAAAGTTTTAAAGGTCTCAACAATGACATCACAACAGTTAATTGCGATTATCCATACTTTATGTAATATTAAAGTTCACAAAGTAATCGCAGCCGCAACTTTGAACCATGGTTGTAACTCTAATTATACCTTGGATCATTTCAATATATATATGATCATAAAATTATGTAGCTCTAGTAAAGGAATCAATAGCACTAGATTCTGAATTTATGAGGATCATAATAATTGACTTGGTGATGGAGTGAAACTAGGAACTTCATTATTCCATGCATTTGCATTACTATTACCATTTCCATTCCAAAATATATCATTACTATTTCCTGAACCACTCAAAAGATTCTTTGGCAAACTCAACCCTTGATGATTATTTTCTTCCATTTTTATATTGTTCACTTGAGGCATCATTCCAATACCAACACTTGAAGAATCCATTGCCTTTGAATGAATAAAACTTGTTGGAGGTTCATTATTTTCTCCACTACCAAATTGAAACAACCCAATTTGTGGTTCCAAATTAGTCAAGAAAGGGAACTGTGGATTTCGTTGTTGTTGTTGTTGATGATGAACTTGTTCCGGATTCGAAAACCTCCATTGTTCACCAATACCATTTGATAAAAACAATGATCCAACATTACTATTACCAAGTGAAGAACCATTACCAAGTTGAAACTCAACACTTGTAGTTGTACTATTGCTAATATTTTTGGCCATCAAAGAACCAATACCCCCAGAAACATACTCATTGTTGTTAAAATGATTCAAGGAGGACACAAATGGAAATTGAGTTTGAAAATGAGCCATTCCCACATTCACATTAGAATCAATGCATCCATTATTAGAAGAAGCATTTGCACCAGTTGAGCTAGAACTACCAACACCAACACCAGCAACAACACCAGTACCGACCGGGCGATGATCATGATTAGGTTTTGAAGTTGATGATTTTGATATTGAATTAACTTTGCTTCTTTTGTTTCTTCTACAACCACCTCCAACCGGAACGTTTCTAAGCGTACCTCCTCTAGTCCAATACCGACGACAAGTTTTGCAAAAATGACGCGGTTGCGAAAGATTGTAGTTGTTGTAGTAGCAAAACTTGGTGTTTGTTGATTCACATCTTGGACATTTTTGTGCTGCAGCAACTTCATTTTGATGTATCTTTGACATCCTAGCTCGATCGGCCATTGATCCTGGCCTTATAAACCCTTGGTAGCTACCACCAGCTTCAGCAGTTACAGTTGAAGCTATAGTTGAAGCTGGTGGTAGCTGCAAAGGTAATGAATTTTGAGTGCCAATCTCAATTCTTGATTGCTGGTTTTATTATTTTTCCACAAAAGTTAAAGAAAACAAATTACTAAAAACGAAAAGAAACAAAATAATTGAATATATATGTACAAAAACATATACAGTATATTCAAGGAAAAAAAAGATTGATTATAAAGTGTGTAGGAATATCTTTTTTCTGATCAATTATATCTTAGCTTTATTGATGAAGAAGCTAAAGAAAGAAGAAAGTAGAAAGTAGAAAATAAAACAAAAATTTAAGAATAAAGAGATCATGATGAGTTAATTAATTACCTGTTGTGACCAGTTGGTTGGATCTAGATAAATTGGAAGAGAGGGGAAGACCATGGCTAATTAAGCTTTCTCTTTTTTGCAAAAGTTTGATGAGTTTTTTGGATATGTAAGTGTGTGTGGGTGGAGAATCACATCAACATGAGAGAGTTGCAGAGAAAGAGAGATGGAAAAGATAAAGGAGTGGGGAGTGTTTCTTTATATTTATTTTTCTTATTCCACACACCTAAATTAGGATTTAATATATATTTATTTATAAAAAAGTATTTACTTTTATTGTTCTTTGTTTTCTATTTATTATTATTTTTTTGTTTTCTTAATTATTAAAAATATTTTTTTGTTTTCTTATTTATTAAAAATATTTTTTTATGATAATATAATATGTCACATTTAATAAATAATTGAATGTCTTAAATATATAATTTTAAATTTCTTTAGTCGGTGTAGTGAAAGAATATTTAATAGTAGAAATAAATTATTTTAAATTGAATTTTGTTTATGAAAAAATTATTCGTTAATTTCTGATTAGAGAATACGCAAAATAAAAAAAATAAAAAAATTTGAAGACTGTGGAAGAGCACAAAACGTGTTTCTTATTCCACAAGCACCTTTATAATATTCTCCTTCTTTTACTGTGGCATTAACATTAAATTAGATATTTATATACTTTTCAATCACACCATGCATAAGTTTAGAGAGAAAAGCCCTAGCCCTAGCTTTAAATATTAATATAATAATATATATGGTATGTCTAATTACCTTCATATTTATATGTAAGTTTTTGTTGATGAATCACAAGAATTAGTTGTAATATTAAATTTAAATTAATTTGAATTGTTTTTCTATTTTATCTCTAAAAAAATTAAAAGAATTAATTTATGATTTTATTATAGTATTTTTCTTTTTACATTATAGAAAAATATACCTTAATTAAAAGTAAATTTATAAAAAAGTAATTAATAGACTTAAAAAATGAAAAGAAAAATCACAAGATACCATATTTATGGAAGGCGATAGTTACATATAAAAATTAAAATTAAAGTAAAAAGGTGATGAGTCATGGAGTCATGGTGGGGAGGTCTTCGGTGGAAGTGTCACAATCGAATGAACCTTTATTTCTCCTTTGATTCTGCTCCAGGAAAAAGTCATGGTTTTTTTATTCTTTATTTTAATTAAACTTTCTTTTACAGTAACAGCTTATTTGCTTTTTTATATAAAATTATTCATTACTAAATGTTATGTGCCATAAATTTATAGACCTTTTGCTTATTGTCATATGTATTTACTACTTCAGTTATAGACTCATAGGTTTACATATGTGTTATGTATTCCTGCTGCAATCTAAGGACTGGAGCAGTATGATTCAGTATACGTTTATATGCTGTTATGAATAGAGTGGAATAAAACTCCTAATGTATAGATATGTAAAATATGTCAAATATAAAATTGGCATTCACCATATATGACAAACCTTTTGTTTTTATTTAATAGAAAATATCGGTGTCAATTCACATTAGATAGAAAAATAGACGTTGAACAATTTATAAGTAAAAAGACATTGTCTAATCACTACGCCAAAAACGACATTTAACAGCGCTCCTTTTACAGCGCTGTTGTAAATATATTTTAAAAATAACGGAGCCTTTTACAACGCTTTTTTGACAAGCGATGTAAAACAAGAGCTGTTGTAGGGTCATATAACGTTTGCGCATAATGTTATAAGGCTTTTACAGCGTATTTCACAAAAGCGCTGTAAAATGAAGCGCTTTCGCGTATTATTTTACAGCGCTTTTTTCACAAGCGCCGTAAAATACATGTGCTTTCAAATAATTGAACTACCTATTACAACACTTTTTTCACAAGCGCTGTAAAATACATGCGCATTCAAATATTTGAACTACCTATTACAGCGCTTTGTTTACAAGCGTTGTAAAATACATGCGCTTTCATTCAATTTAACTACATATCACAACACTTTTTGTACAAGCGCTGTAAAATACATCTTTCAAATAAATATGATTTACTTTTAAAACAAATTTACGAACCCTCATCACCTCTACTCTAGGAACCCTCATATCCTCTACGTACTGTGCGGCCATCTACATTGTCTCAAGTATTTTTTAATTTGTTTTTGTCAAAAAATCTTTAGTTTTTTAATAATTGAAAACTAAAAATTGTTATATATATTAAATCTCTTCTACTAGTCAAAAACTCATACCATATGATCTGTTCTGTTTTGAAATTGTTAGTTGATATTGGTTTCTTTTTGAAACTTGTTGATATGTTTTGAAAACTTATTATTTTTGTAACTGCATTTATATAGGTCGTATAATAAGGATAGAAAATGGATGTCTGTCAATCGATTGCCAAAAGAGTATGAAATTGGAGTGAAGGAGTTTGTTGAGTTTATAGTGAAGAATGCAAAAGATCCAAATAGAGTCATTTGTCCTTGTTTAAAATGTTGTTTTGGAAAACGTGTTAGAGAAGATGAATTAGAAGGACATCTAGTATGTAATGGAATTGATCAAAGCTACACATGTTGGATAAGACATGGTGAGAAAAGAAAAAGGAAACATTAATTTTGAGAATAGTTCGACATATGCTTCAATTGACTTCGATATAGATACATATGAGCCGGACCGAGTTGATGAGATCGTAAAATCAGTTGAAGAAGATCTTCGAGATTGTCCTAAAATATTTGAAAGTTTGTTGAGTGATGCATAGAAAGAATTATATAATGGTTGTACTAAATTCACAAGACTGTCAGCGATATTAAAGTTGTACTACTTAAAAGTGAGTAATGGATGGTCTGATAAAAGCATTACAGAATTATTAGCACTCATAAAAGATGTGTTCTATTGGCATGAGTTACGAAAGAATTCATGCGTGTCCTAACGATTGCATTTTATTCCGAAATGAATATGAACTACTTAAGGCGTGTGCGAAATGCAATGTCTCTCGATATAAGAAGAAATAATCTACTCTAGCAAAAGTCGTGCGGTATTTTCCTATAATACCAAGATTTAGGTGCATGTATCGTAGTGAAGAAGATTCAAAACACTTGACATGGCATGCAGATGAAAGAATTAGAGATGAAATGTTTCGACACCCTGCAGATTCCCCATAATGGGCAAAAATTGATCACGAGTATCCTGAATTCGGGATAGAGTCAAGAAATCTAAGACTTGCACTTTCTACTGATGGAATGAATCCACATGGTCTTCAAAACATCCCACATAGCACGTGGCCTGTGATTTTGGTAATATATAACCTACCTCCATGGTTATGTATGAAGCGTAAGTTTATGATGTTGTCTCTGTTAATTTCTGGACCTAAACAACCGAGGAATGATATCGACATATACTTGACTCCTTTAATCGAAGATTTAAAACGTATGTGGGAGACATTTGTGGAAGTTTATGATGGGTATAAGAAAGAATGTTTCAATTTGAGGGCTATGTTGTTCGGCACAATTAATGATTTTCCATCATATGGTAATTTATCAGGATACAATATTAAAGGTCAGTGTGCATGTGCTATATGTGAAGAGAGTACAAATTGGATGCGGTTGAAACATTGTAAGAATAATGCGTTTCTCGGACATCGTAGATTTTTACCTTATAGTCATCAGTATCGTGGGTGGAGAAATGCATTCAATGGAAAATCAGAGGAAAGTAAAGCTCCTTTAGCACCGACTGGATATCAAATACTTGAAAAAGTACAAGGTTTGACCAATAAATTTGGCAAACCTTTTGCGGGAGAGCTGGTCAAAATTGGGTGGAAGAAAAAAGTCAATTTTCTTTGAATTGCCATATTGGAAATCATTGTATATTAAAACATTTCCTCGATGTGATGCATATTGAAAAAAATGTATTTGATAGTGTTATTGATGCGTTACTCAATGTTCCAGGAAAGTCTAAAGATGACATCAACGCAATATTTGACTTGGTCGATATGAGAATAAGAAATGAATTGGCTCCAGTAAAGAATGAGATAAAGGTAACCTATGTTATGGATGCAGAAGAAACTAATAGTCATAATATTTTTATATTTTATTATTACAATTTTTATGCTATTTATATAGGAAAATAAATTACAATGATAATAATGACAAAATCATAAAATAAGTATAAACAAAATAGTACAAAATAAAAGAAAATCAAATATGGTTTTCCTTGATTCTTCAACATCTCCTTCAAGTTGGTGTATAAATATAAGTTGCTCAAATTTATTTTTTATGAAGTTGCGATCAATCTCGATATTTTTGGTTCTATAATGTTGTTCAAGATTGTGAGTTATATTTATTGATGCTTTGCTATCACGTAACAATTTTAAGGGTGAATCAACTTTCATTTTCAATTCTTCAAAAGATTTTATGAATCCACAAAAGTTCAAAGATTCTTTGAGCCATTACTTTGATTTCAACTTTTGGAATGTTTAGAGCAACAACACCTTGTTTGCTTACTTATCCAAGTAACTAGAAATCCCCAAACAAAGGCACAATATCCATTAGTGGAGTTTCTATCAGTAAATGATTATATCCATTCAACATCTGTAAATATAGAGACTTTTCTGCCATTGTTTTCTTGAAGTACAAACATTTTTCAAGATTGGATTTTAAGTTCCTTATGATCCGATAAATTTCCTCCATGTGTTCAGAGAGAGAATGCATGAATTAGCTTACACCACTCAAATAGAAAGCATTGTCAGGTCAACATCCTATGGTATCTTCCAATATCAATAAGGAACTTCCTTTGTCCCAAAGTTTAGCATTTAATTCCATAAGATTGTATGTTGGTCTAAATCTATTAATCCTATTTTCCTCTAAGAGGTCTATGATGTATTTTATTTGAGCAAGAAATCTCGATACCAAGAAAGTATTTAAGCGCACCAAAATCTTAACCCTAAATCTTAAATATATTCTTTTTCCAAAATTTTCTTCAATTTTTCCATCTCAACAATGTTATCTCTTGTGAGAATAATATGATCCACATATACAATTAGAATTGCAATCTATTAAGATTGTATGTTGGTCTAAATCTATTAATCCTATTTTCCTCTAAGAGGTCTATGATGTATTTTATTTGAGCAAGAAATCTCGATACCAAGAAAGTATTTAAGCGCACCAAAATCTTAACCCTAAATCTTAAATATATTCTTTTTCCAAAATTTTCTTCAATTTTTCCATCTCAACAATGTTATCTCTTGTGAGAATAATATGATCCACATATACAATTAGAATTGCAATCTTAGCAACAATGGAGAACGTCATGAACATATCTAATTGTCCCTACATATATCTTTTCCATTTTACTAATTAGGGATTGTTTGAGAGTATGAATAGTTTTTTGCAGTATGCACACATTTAAACCAACCTTGTCTTCAAAGTATGAAGGACTATCCATGTATACATCATCCTCCAAATTACCATTAAGAAAAACATTTTTTACATCAAGTTGGTTAACAGACCAATCTAAGCTCACTTCTAAGTATAAGATAACTGCAATAATGTTTAATTTAGCAATAGTTGCAAAAATCTTCGGGTAATCAGTGTCATATCTGTAAGTAAACCCTATAGGAACCAAGAATGCCTTGCATCTTTCAACTGTATTGTAATAATTATATTTCACAGCAAATACTCATTTATAACCAACAATATTCTTTTTTGCAGGTAAAGTCATGACTCTCCAAGCTTGATTTTTCTCAAGTGCTCTTATCTCTTCAAGAACAACTTTCTTCTACTTTAGAAATTTTAGAGAATTTCCACAACAAACAAATGAGAGGTAAACACATCAAATGAAGAAGAGAATTTTAAGTATGACACATAATTAGACAAATGATCTTTAATGCATGATCTAACAGGTTTCCTAATTGCAATAGAAAGGTCTATATCAAGATACTTGGCATAACTTTTAATAACAAAAGAAGACTTGCTTGTATCAAGATGGTGTGTTGGACTATTTATTGGTTATTCATGGAAGGGTCGAAGAATCGGTCCTTCAAAGACATTTCCCTTTCATGTAAGATTTACTCGTAGTAAACTTGTTTTGTGTCTCTTTATTTGAGTAATTATGTTGTGGTATTTCAAGTTGTCATTCATTATTACCAAGATCAAGAATTTGTTCATTGTGGTTTTGATATGAAATTGTTGCCTTAGAATATGTGGGAACATCATTCATAAGCAGATTGAGTTCCAATAGGGATTCTTGGGCATTTTCTTTTAGTACATCAATATAAGTTTCATAATTTTGTGACAACACTATATCATCTAAAGTAATGATATTTTCAAAACTTCAATCTTCCTTAAAATTCCCCTGAAGATGAATGTCATTAAAAAAGGTTGATTTTTGACAACAGTTTCCAAGTTGGAGAGTATCCAGTAAAAACACATTTTATTGCTCATATCTTGAATTTTCCAAGTTGTTTATGTTCGTGAACAAAAGTAGTGCAACCAAAATATTTGAAGTTGAGTCCAATGTCAAGATAGTAACATCCTCCACTCTCTTTAGCATTGCCAATCATCTTGCCTGTGTTCAACTCTTTAAAAATACAATGAGAGTGAAATAAGGTAGCTTGATAATTTATATCATTTGTTAACTTGATAATGGAAAACAATTTACATGATAAATTGGAAACATCTTTTAAAGTTAACAAAGGTTAATAAATAACAGTTTCTTGCGATGGCTAAAAAAGAGTCATTTGCAATTTTAATTTTGTTGTTAACTGCACAAAGACTATAAGAAGAAATAGACTCGACTCCTTGGTCATATGATAGGTAGCACTAGATTCAATAATCCAAGTATGAATGAGATTAACACTAAGTCAAGCAATATTTATAAAATCACCTCTTTGAGTTATAGAGCAAGAATGAGTCATCAACTCATTTGCTCATCACTACGAATAACTTCCAACATGTAACGCCTCTTCTATAACTTCTATTTTTTTTTTCTATCGAAAGATTGCAATAGAATCTTCCCCAATATTCTTCCTTGCCAATCACCAAGACATTTATTAAGGGTAACCAATAACATGAATACTCAGTCATTCTCTTGTCTCTTAATAAATAAAATATGGTCTCCGTTGCACTTCCAATGATCATAATAACAGAGACACAATGTCATCATCTCATTACAATAAGTAGTAACATCCTTTTCTCTTTTCTTGGTAAGCCACAATTGTGATTTGAAATCAAAAATTTAGGAATCATTATAAGTATAAGGATATATTTATTTGGCAGCCTCCCAAATTTCCTTCACAATAGTCAAAAACATAAAAGGTTTTCCAACCTCTAAATTTGTAGTACTAATCAGCCAAACAATAATCACAAAGGTCTCATATGAATATGCAAACTCATGATGATGAGTTGAATTGTGTTTGCCAAATTTGATAGCTTTTTGCTAATTTGATGAAGGTTGATTGATTTTTATGAATTACTTCGATAAGAAGTAATCGGATTTAGAAGCAACACACTATGACAACATAAATAATTTTACACATATATTTATTCTGGTTCACCACTAACTTTGCTACATCCAGTGCCCTCATTTAGAAGGCGTTAATCCACTAATTCAAGTACCTTGAGTTACTAAGCACCTGACCCTCATATTGAAGAATGAACTAACCACCTTGACCCTACAAGCCAAATCTTCTCCTAACAACCTGACAACTCTAGATTGAAGAAGGAACTAAACCACTATCGGGTTGGATAAAAAAGATGGGAACTTAAGTAATTGCTTCTAACAAAGCTGATAATAATAATAACTCTCACACTCTAAGAAATGAACACTCATAAAATATTTCTAACCTTGACAAGTGTTTCTCTCTTTCAACTCTAAGATGAATTTGGAATTTTGAGCTTGAGTTCTTCCATTATTTTCTACTTTTTTATGTTTTTGTCCTTCAGCCATAAGTGTCTATTTATAGGAAAAATTTCAGGTTCAATTTAGTCATTGTTTAATTTTGAATTATATCTTGTTCAAATTGCGTTTGTAAATTCTTCAAATTGATTATGTTCATATTTTGTTGTAGATAAATCTTGATCAAATCTTCTACAAATTTGAATCAAAACTTAATTAAATATTCTTCAAATTTTGATCAAATCTTTTTCAAATCTTAACTAAATCTTCTTTAAATCTTGATCAAATATTGACCATATTTTATTTTCAACTTGGTCAAAGATTTTCTTCAGTTATAAATTTAAATCAAATCTTATTTTAGATTTTCATCAATTATAATTTTGAATCGAGTCTTATTTTAGATTTTTTTCAATTATAAATTTGAACCAAATGTTATTTTATATTTTCATCAATTATAATTTTGAATCAAATCTTAGTTTATATTTTCTTCAATTATAAATTTTAATCAAATCAAATTTTAGATTTTCTTTAAAAACACGAATTTTCTTTCATACTCTTTGAAGTCTAATATATTGTTCTCATAAAATAACTTTGTTGACATTAAAACTCTAAATGTAAAACAAACTTGGGTAATATAGTTCTCCCCCTTTTGTCATAAGACAAAAATATTTGAAAGTGAGACTTTGTTGGAACAATGTTACCCTTAAAAATATTACCCAAGTTGGTTTTATATCTAGAGTTATTATCGATAAGAGATTTCTAATGCCTTCAAGGTTGAAGTCCAATAAAAAAAAATCACGTCGAATGGTCTCAAACTACAAGATTGATACTAGATGATAAGTGAAAATATGATTTCCTCAATGGAGATATGCAAATGTTTGCCACACCTATCTGAAGTAGACATTTTGAATGTATGAGAACTTTGTGATTATTGTTTGGCCAATTAGTACTAAAAAGTTAGAGATATTACCCTTAGAAATTGGGCCATTGTACCATTTATTGTTGTTATACCTTTTAGGGTTAGCCGATGTGAGGTGTGAGTGTGAGGTAAGATATAAATTGTTGAACATAAGTTGGTTCATGTCCTATACACATAATTAATGTTGGAGATAATAAAGTCATTTAATATCTTTTGATTGTTTGTTTAATGTGCTGATAAAAATTCTTGTAGACATAGTCAAGTACATGTGTTGATCATCTAGTAACATCATTTGCTAAATTGAGTACATATATTTGGTAAAACAAATAGTGGATCATTTGACATAAGTTCAAGAAAATATTTTTTTTTATACCAAAAGAGTTCATGTCAATGCAATAAAGGAGAGTTATGGTAGGTGAAACAATTTTGAGCGCCAATAGATAAGTTATGATTCTCTCTATCTGTTATTATCAATTGTAAAGGTGTATAGTGTCTCTATACAATATTTCTAGGGGATGTTGGAGTTTGGCTACACAAGAGACAACAAATATATTCCTAAACGACTATAAATATCAAAATCAAGCTAAAAGTACAAATTGAAAGTGTTGAGTTGAAAAAAACATTTTTGCATAAATTCATGCATATGATCAAGAAAATATTTATTAATACCAAAAGAGCCAATGTCAAGGCAATAAAGAAGAGTTATGATAGGTGAAACAATTTTGAGCGCCAATAGATAAATTATGATTCTCTCTATCTGTTATTATCAATTGTAAAGGTGTATAGTGTCTCTATACAATATTTCTAGGGGATGTTGGAGTTTGGCTACACAAGAGACAACAAATATATTCCTAAACGACTATAAATATCAAAATCAAGCTAAAAGTACAAATTGAAAGTGTTGAGTTGAAAAAAACATTTTTGCATAAATTCATGCATATGATCAAGAAAATATTTATTAATACCAAAAGAGCCAATGTCAAGGCAATAAAGGAGAGTTATGATAGGTGAAACAATTTTGAGCTCCAATAGATAAGTTATGATTTTCTCTATCTGTATTATCAAGTGTAAAGGTGTATAGTATCTCTATACAATATTTCTAGGGGATCTTGGAGTTTGGCTACACAAGAGACAACAAATATATTCCTAAACGGCTATAAATATCAAAATCAAGCTAAAAGTACAAATTGAAAATGTTGAGTTGAAAAAAACACTTTTGCTACACATAAGATTTATCTTGTACATAGAATTTCATAAACCTTCAATACAAAAGTAATATGTGAAGAGTAAAATCAATCAAAGAATTTGACAGATCATGAAACTAGT
The DNA here is from genome assembly GCA_037974875.1 of Cicer bijugum. Lineage (NCBI taxonomy): Eukaryota > Viridiplantae > Streptophyta > Magnoliopsida > Fabales > Fabaceae > Cicer > Cicer bijugum. Next base: position 650,692 of record JBBPBT010001328.1, on the reverse strand, counting down.
GTACTAGTCCTAAACTTATATAAATAAAGCTTGTATTTACTAATTTAAGCTTATTTGTAAATCATCTCTTTGAGAGTTATTTGATTTTCATAATTTTACACATCGACGAAATAATTTCTTCTTAGTTCAATAGTGATTGTTTCCTCACAGGATCCATGATACTAATTCGTTGTGAGAAGATAGGAGAGTAGTAAGGTTGAAAATAGTGTTCTCCAATGTTGTAATTAGGAGATTATTTCTAGTTGAAACCCTTCAAGGTTGAAGGACTAGACATATATATCAATTTGATAATGAAATAATGTAAATATTTATGCATAACTTCCATCAAGATTGAAATTTCTAGTTGTATAATTTCTATGTAAATTTCTAGTTGAAATCCTTCAGGGTTGAAAATATTTTTCTGACAGGTTTTCCTTAGATAGACTTAGTGTTTTAATTTGATGTATCTCAAAACTAGGTTTTGATATAAATGGTTTTGTATGTCTTTGTTGACTTTTCAAGTCTTTGTATCCACTAAAGTTATTGAATTAGAAAACTTTATTTTATCATGCATAACTTTAGATGCATGATAGAAACATATTTGAAATTCATGCAATGTATCAAAAACCTTTTCCAAGTGATTTTCTACTTCATAAGTATATTCATATACATGTAAACCAACTTACATAAATTCTAAAACAAATTAAGGATGTTTTGAAAAGGTTAATCAATTTACCTGATGTGTAAATCAACATACACAACTCTCTGAAAGATGATAAGTCAACTTACACAACATATAGTCCAATTCATTCAAATAATGATTCAAATCTCGAGTTCTTGATCACTTATGATATGATTCTCAGTATGTTTAAGGTAATAGAAAACACAAGTAATTAGTATGAATTTTGTTAATCAGTTTAAACTTTTTCATTTTATTATTTTTTCTTATCAAAAGTTTATCTTCATTTATGAGTCTTGGTTTGACTTGTCCTATGAGTTAAATATTCTTTTCATTACTTCTTTAGGCCAAGTATTATTCAAAGCTCCATCAAACATACCAGAAGCAAAATATATGGATTTCAACAATTTGAGTTTGTTTCAAATGCAAACACAAATTCATCGTAGAACTCTAACTCTTGAATGAGAATATATTATAACGAAATTCCTATATCAATCCAAGTAAAAATTAACTCAATTAATAGTTCATTTTAAACATACTTGGTAGATTTACCTCATGTTCAACTAACCCTCCGTAAGTAGATATTACATTTTTGTCTAACCTTGTTCACGACTTTTTCAAATATTTTCCTTTAATGAACACTTTTTTTTTATCCTTTCCCATGGATATATGTTCAAGTGAACAATCTGAAAGTGACAAACGTTATTTGATCTTCAATATTCATGATGTTGTCATGGACTTGATCATGATGATCATTTTCTTTTGTTTAAATGATGCTCTTTAAATACTCTTGAAGATATATATAGCCATTGAGACAAGCGTTATTTGAGATTGATAGAAAATTGTTGCAACCGTATATGTAGTTGTTCGATTTTACATACTTTACTGTGTATAGATTTGTAAGTTTTATCTTGTACTTGCAGTAGGATTTGACATCTTGACTTGATTTACATGTTGCATTGCTTCATTGTCTTTATCTTTCAGGAAAAAGTAGTACTTCACCAGAGAGAGTGTGGCTCAAGGAAATTTTCTATTGCAATTGATGACCATTGTATTAGATTATCAAGATACGTTTGTCATAGGCATAACAAGTAATTGACGATGCTTTGAATTTCTTGGATAACACATGATAACAAGTAATTGATGATGCTTTGAATTGCATGTACTAAATTATCAAGATACATTTGTCCAAGCCATACATTTTCCTCTAACAAATAACGACTCTCAAAGAATGTTATTAATACTAATTATGTGGATCCAATATATGACTTGAACCATAATTATTCTTGTTTTGGTCAAATGTACTCTTCCTAAATTATAACTCACTTTATTGCTAGCAAGTTATAATTATTTGAATATTAGTTAATAGTATGCACAATGTTTCTTCTAATGAACAAACCATGAATACCTATTATATACTAAGACACAAATACTTATGTTACTATTATAGATAGTTACTAACCTTAGATTCTAATTTGGTTTTATATCATACTCACTAACATTAGCAAGTAAACTAATAATAGAATTTGCTTTGTTATTTTCAGAATATCAATAGTTTGTATTTGTATCTAACTGAAATTGGTTTTTACACTTATCATTCACACTTATCTCTATTTTTTTGCGCTTATTTAAACCGCACAATGCCTCAAGATCTCGCGATACAACAATTGTACCTGAAATCATAAATTGTATTGTGTGACTTAAACAAAAATAATATTTCATCAAATTTTTTACCAAAATTTTGTTAGGGGGGCAAAAATTGAAAATGAATAAAATGATAGGACTACTTTCGTCATTCAGCTAAAATAGAAAGACTAAAACTGCAATTAAGCCAAACTTCATTATATCATGCATAACTTTAGGTGCATTACATTAAAAACTAGTAATTTGAACTTTGTAAATCAACTCATATGCATGTGAGTTGTCTTATAAAGTTTTCGAGAGTATTTTATTATATTTTGAACAAGTGGATCTACTCACCACATGTGTAAATCTACATATCAAACTTTCTGGAATTTGGGAAGTCGACTTATACAAAGTGTAAGTTGATTCATGCAACTCAAAATAGACTTATTTAGTTATTTATCACTTATGAATCAATTCATAGTATATTTAAATTGACTTGTATGTGTTGTTGAGTCTTTTTCTTAGAAGATGCCAATTAATTATTTCCGTTGCTTGGACATCTACGTAAAATAAAACAAAGGTAAAAATTTTAATTGCATAAAATATTTTGTCATAAGTTCATAAACTATGCCTCTTTAACTTAAAGTTTAATGAAAACTCAATCTTTAACAAAACCAAAAATACAATCTTTAATTTGGGGTAGTAAGGGTAAAGAAAGAAGGGGTTGCTTCATTAATTTTTTATTATATTAAAGTATTTATATATAAAAGTTAGATATTGATTTTTATTTTATTATTATGTTAGGAGTTATAATTAAATAGACATGTATGTTGTTATGAGGTTATATCATTAAGCTAGGCAAAAAGTGGAAACTATGGGAATGGAGAAAGAAAAATCATCATTATAAGTAAAAAAGATTGCATTGTTATTGCTTTTGGAGCATTTACTACATGTTTGTATGATGGATTTAATCTAGCCCGTCGCCTAGAGTTATTACTTGTTAGCATGTTGGAGTGTTGTTATGACTTTGAATCTTTTATTACTTATTAGCATGCCTATGGTTTCTAACTTTTAAAGTATTTGCTACATGTTTGTATGTTGGATTTATCCAACAAGCTACCTGTCTTTGTTCAATGTTAGCATTGTTGGGGTTATTACGACCTTGTATCATTGATTAACTATTAGCATGCCATTAATTTCAAACTTATAAAGTATTTTTTACATGTATGTATCTTGGATTCTGATAGCGTTTCAGCAAGTGTACTGAATCGTTGCAAGTAATAATAAAACGGTAGTACCGAGTGTCGAACTCAAGGATTGTGTTTTACTATTGAATTATATTTAATTACTAAAATTGAACAAAAAAGTTCCCAAGTTGATTGAAATAATGTTTGAAATTAACAATAATAATAAAATTGATCTTTTATAATGAGAAAAATGTCAGGGATGAGTTTCACTTCGAATCCAACCTTGGTGTCTAATTTGATCCTAGTTACTGAATTCCTTTATTGAATTATTACCGAATTCTCTTTATTATTCTTGCCCTAATGTCTTAGTGACAGAACCTTTACTTCCAAAGTAACCCCTAATTCCTTAGTAGATTTAAGATTAGAATTAAGCATTAGCGTATAGAAATTCTCTTGTAAATTATTGCTATGCAACTAATTTAATTGGTTTCATGACCTACATCTATCCCTAGACTACAAATTCATAAATTTCTCATCTCAAGCATTCGTAAAGTCCACTTCCGTTTCAAAATACAAATCGTAGAACATTTTAATGTTGATCAAACAATAAAAAGCAATAAGCACATAGATGAGAAAAACAATTCAATAAACTCATTCATATAACTAGAAATCAAATCAGAAAAATAAGGGTTTCATCTGGTTACACTCATCCCTAACAAATAGGGTTTAGTTACTCATGACAGAGATACAAAAGATAAGGATTAAAGAAGAATTACAAGAATGATTCATGGATGATTCTCGATAAAACTGCTTCAATGGGGTTAGAAACGGCCGTCTTTGAGTTTCTATGCTAGGGAACAAGTCTCCCAAGTTCCCAAGAGTCAAAAAGATCCCTAAACAGTAAAAAATTGCGTTTTTATGATTGCTGATGCACGTCACGCGCCCCAGGCGCACAGGGCGCGCTCCAGGCGCATAGCATCTGCTGTCTGACATAGTTTGCATTTTTCTCATCTTTCGAGTCTGTATTTGGTCCCGGTGTCTTCATGAAAGTTGTAGATATGTATCTTAGCTTTCATTAGCACTTGGATTGACTCCAATTGGACATCTAGAACTCCAGATATGGCTGAAATACTCCATATAGATCATGTTGATTTCTCACCAAAATTCAGCACTGCACTAAAACAAAGTAACAACGCAAAACTACGAAAAATCTCTACTTAATTAAGCAAATAAGAACAAAAACATTTCATTAAATCAAATAACTAAAATCAATAAAATATATTAAATAACTCATTAAATTAACTAATGATTAAAGATAAATAAGACTAAAATCAATAAAAATTATGCATATGATGAAGAGTCATCACAACCCCAAACTTAATCTATTGCTTGTCCCCAAGCAACAATTAATTTCATATTTGGTGCAGTTAAAAGCAAACTTAAACTCAATTTCTCAATTCAAATCAAACTCAATTCTCAAAGTTTCAGCTACTACAAAACATCCATCATACTCTATGGTTGCTTACAAAAATAACGAGGTTTGTACACCTTGGCATTCATTTATCAAATTCAACTCTCTCTTCACACAGTCTCACCAAAATTTCTCTCAAGTGTTTAGAAGGGTTATGAATTTATCACTCAAATCCTAGAGCATGCATCACGCTACCATAGGCTTGAAAAAAATTCTAGTTAGCAATCACAATGCAGCAAACACATACATTTTTGGAGGACTTTCGGGTTGTATTAGGGCTTAGGTAAGGGGTAGGACATTTTGGGATAGTAGGCTTTACTACTTGGAGTTAGGCATATATTTCCAAATTATTCTACCAGTTTTTTTTTCACCTTTTCATTATGGAGATTCTCAAACATTGACAAAAGAACCAAGAAGATATTATTTATCAAGATATTATTTATCGTTTTTTTTTCTTCTTTTCTTCTTTTTTCTTTTTCTTCTTTCTTCTTTTTTTTTCTTTTTTTTTTCTTTTTTTTACCACCCCAAACTTAAAAGGTTGTTATCCCATGAGCAACCCCAAACTTAGAATTTGATCAAGACAAGACAAAAATTTTCTACCTAACTCCAAGTAAGGTGATGTAATTGAAGTAGGGTTTTTGTTTTGTAATGTGGCTAGTAACCGAAATAAAGGGACAAGGCTCAAAGGGGCTAGCAAAGGATAACATTTTCATAGGGTAGTTAGAAAGGCTCAAACGACCAAATAAAATTGTCTCAATGTATACATAAATTACAAGTGATGCAAGTCAGAATTAGTGCAAGTTCTGAAGGGATAACACACGTCCGGATAATCACACAACAAAGAATTTAAGTGTTTAGGCTCAAAAGCTCACAGCTAGGATAATAAGAAAGAGTATGAATTATCTAAATGATGCCAAACATGCCACTACAAAATTTATTTAGTGTTTTTTTTTTAAATACGAGTTAGACTTCAACAACCAAGCAGTAATCAACAATGCATGAATTAGTGAAACTTATCGAATTGAGCAATGATATGAGCAAATAAATATAGTTTAAATTTCAAAATGTCAAACATAAAACTTAAGACCAAATGCAAGTTGCTAATAATTCTTCATCATAGTGCACGTTTACACACAATTAGAAAGAAACACATCCAAATAACAAAAATAAGATTGCAAAAAATAAAAGTTACCTCTACCTGTGGGTTATCTCCCACGAAGCGCTTCTTTAAACTCATTAGCTTGACATCTCAAATATTGTCAAGGTGGCATGTATGACAGGAAGAACACATCATCCTTCTCACCAAGAGATACATATTTCAAGTGAAGAGGAAATTGCTTGAGTTCAATCAGTGGTGTCTTTTTCTCTGAGGGCTTGTCTTCATTCCTTTTCAACTCCTCCCATCTAGTAGGAAAATGGGGGGAGTAGGATGGTGCTGCTTCTAACATGGCCCAGACCTCTTCCACCTTTTGATATTCACTTTCTTTAACAATGTCTTGGGGTAGGCTTAACACTTTTTCTTATGGAAAACTGGATGCTTGATGCTTCATTTCTTCGTTGACTATCGCATCTAAGATCTCAATTCGATTGCACTCTTCTCTTTCTTTTGAATATTCCATGGCTTTTAAAATGTTAAAAGTGACAGTTTCTTCATTTACTTTTAAGGTTAAGGTGCCATCTGCCACATCAATCATAGCTCGCCCTGTTGCTAAGAATGGTCTCCCCAAAATCAAAGGAATGTCACAGTCCTCATCCATGTCTAGTACCACGAAATCCACTGGAAAAATGAACTTATCCACTTTAACCAACACATCTTCCACCACTCCGTAGGGGTGTTTCATCGAGCGATCCGCAAACTGTAACATCAGTTGTGTGTCTTTGACTTTTCCAATGCCCAGTTTTTTGTATATGGAAAGGGGCATAAGACTTACACTAGCCCCAAGATCACACAAAGCCTTCCCAAAAGTTCTATTTCCAATAGTGCACGGGATTGAGAAACTTCCAGGATCATTGAGCTTCAGTGGCAGCTTCCTCTGTGTCGCGGCCTGAAATTTCGAGTTTTCCTCGAATTCAATGGAGTCGCCACCAAAATTTATTTTAAAATAGGGAAAATATTGGGAAACCCTTATTTATGTAAAAAAAATAAATAATGGTCTTTGAAACCAGATTTTTATGTTCGGGAGTCGATTATGCGTAGGGAAGGTATTAGCACCCTACGACATCCGTGAAAAAAAACGGTTACCTATAATTAATTGTGCAAAATTATATCAACTTAAACTATATTTGTTTCTCTTTATTATTAAATATGGATATAAAATTATTTTTTATAAACATGATTTTCTTGAGATAAAAGCGTGTTAAAAAGAGTAAAAAAAAAGTTTTTATTATTGTGCTTGACAAGAGTGTGATCTTGCTCCTACGTATCTCCTGGTGCGATGGAGAAATCAAAGCTACGTAGTTCTTGGTAGAAAATGTGGATGTGTTGATTGCTTTTAAATAAATTGCATTTTAATAAAAAAGTTAATTTTGACGAACATAACGAAAACTTGCTTGATTTGAATAATTATTTTAAAATATGAAATTTTAAGACGGTCGAGTTGTACAACTCGTGTCTCAAAAAGTAGTAAAAAAAATGTCACATATAATTTAACCCTTTTTTTTTGAGAATATTTGATTATTTTTTAAAGTAGAGTTTTAAGACTATCAAGTAGTACAACTTGTGTCTTAACAACTCCAAGATTAAAAAAAGTTAATTTTAGATCTATTTATTTATAAAAATAAGTTTTAGAACTATCAAAATATATAATTTGAAATAATTTTTATGATTAATTTATTGATGATTTTTAGTTTATTAATTTATTTGTGAATATGAGATTTAGAACCATCAAATTGTCACAATTTGTGTTCTAATAACTCAAAGATTAAAAAGATGTCACATCTAATTAACCTTACAATATTTGATTATAATTTTATCTTTATTTTCTTCCTTTTTTAAAAAAAATAAATAAATAGATAAATAAATAAAATTAAAAATTAAATATAAGTTTAAATGATTCTACAAAATGAAATCAATAATGAGCATAAAAATAAAATAGGAGCAAAAGAGATATATAAACTTGTAATTTAATCTGTTAAATAAATGAAAACGCAATTTAATAATGGGACAAAAAAATTGTTTACAAGTGCAAGCTTCTTTCTAAATATTTTTTAAATAAATAAAATAGAAAAAAAAATAATTTTTATATCAAATAGTACAAATCAAAAGAGAAAAAAAAATAAAATAAAATCAGTTAACACTAATCACTAATGAAGTAAATGATGTTTATTGTTATTTAATTACATCTATAATTATTTATATTAAATCAATTTAATTATATTAAAACAATTTAATTATATTAAATGACCATTATTATTAAATTAAATGATTATTCTTTAAGTTAAATGAAATAAAGTATTAATTCAACATCACATGCACACATATTGCTTATTGTTGGCTAACGTGATATCAGAGGGAAAAAGAAGCAGGAATGGCAGGCGGTCACTTCTTGCAAAAACCAACACATTGATAATAGGTAGAGATAGCAAGGCTGGCACTAGCAGTAAGAATATAAAGCAATATCTTTACATAATAATAATAATAATAATAAAATAAAAACTAAAAAAAGTTATAGTCTTATAAGCCAAACCAAACCAAACCAGGGAAGCAATAAAAACTAGGATTTCAGCCAAACCATCCAACGTTAAATAAAATAAAGTTTTCAATCTTCCAACAAATCAAACTCTACTTCCAAACTCACTTCCAAATTTAGTCATTAACATAGTGGGGTTTATATCTTTCCATAATATAAAGTTTGAAAAGCAAAACAAACTTAAAGAGAGTAAAAAAAACAATATACATACATGCCTTTCCAGATATCTGCGACGGTGAAGATGGAGGTGATGTTGTAGTGTGCGGCTGAACTTTCCGATGCGGGTGAAGATGGTGTGTGGTTGTCTCTTTGATCGGTGTTGTTAAAATGGGTTTGAATATCCTTTAGCTATGGATATGGGTTTGATGGATCTGAGTTTGCTGAATGGGTTTGATGGATCTGTTTGCTGGATTTGGGTTCGATAGATCTGAGTTTGTTATAGGTAAAATCTGTTTCTCTAAGAACAACTCTATCTTCTACCTTTCTCTCGTTTTCTGATTTTTTAGAAAATTCCTCTTTTTTTCTTGATTTATTTCAAAAGCAAAGAAGATAGATCTTCTATTTCGAAATCTCACCTCCTCTCTATTTCAAAATTTAGAACCTGTGTTTAGTGTTTTCTCCTTTTTTGATTGATTTTTTGTTTCAATATATAGACAAAAACAGGCCACGATTGTGTCCATTGTATAAAGTTAAGCTCTGGATCTTACACTGTTTTTTACAACATTATCAAGCAACCTCACTGTTTTTTACAATATTATCATGCAACCTCACTGTTTTTTACAATATTATCAAGCAACCTCAACATTATTAGAGAACTTGCAGGCTGAAGCAGAGGAATAGAAAGAGAAAAATCAGGGAATATATTTTTATATTTTTTTGTTTTCCTTGGTTTTTATTTATTTTAATTGTAATGTAATAAAACCAATATAAATTTTATAATTTTTAGATAAATATTTATTTAAATTATTTTTAATTTGTAGGACAAAATTGAGGTACTACAGCTGCCCCTATTTAATTATATTTTACTTGGTAAAAAGATAATTAAATATAAAACCTAAATTTTTGTTCGAAAGTAAATTAATTTCAAAGGTAAAAGTAAAATAATTTGACATAAAAAAAAAGATTAAAAATAAATAAATAAATAAAATGACTAAGACCAATGGTTTAGGGAAGTAAATAAAAAGCCTGATCGTCTTCGGATTGATTACCGATTACATAAATAAAATGATGTCGGATTGCTTACCGAAATAGATAAAAATAGATAAAATGATCTCGGACCGAAATAGATAAAATGATCTCGGATTGCTTACCGATGCGTAGATAAGAATGATCGTCTTCGGATTGGTTACCGATGCGTATCGATTGATATAAAATAAAATGATGACTAAACCAAATATGAGTTTAAAATTTTGAATGTAAATAAAATGAGATAAATTTGTTTTATTTTTATTTTTATTATTTAAAAAAAAAAGTGCATGTATGTGGTAATTGCAATGCAAACGTAAAATGAACAATGTGACACAAAAGTTGTTGAATATAAATAAAATATGAGTGAAGATGCATAAATCATGTGTGAGTTTTTGAAAAAAAATGTAAGATGCATGCAATGAAGATAAATTCTTATTTATTTATTTATTATTTTTTAGTTCCCCCGATCCTTATGCGACTTTACACACTTATAAGATTCAAAGAATCAACGATGATAACAATGATGACTCTAGTATATCTTGTGTAATCACTTTTTCTTGAGGTCAATCAAATGTGAATTATTTAAAATGCTTACCCTTCAATTTTTTATGCAGCCATATATCTTGAGCTCCCATGTATATATTTTCAAGCGTCAAAATATTTAAGACTTTTTTATTTTATATTTTCACATATTTCCAATTCCAATATTTATTATCATAAAATAACATTTTAAAATACTAGAATAAATCAATCAATGAAACTGAATTAATTTAGAAATAAGGTACAACATCGAATGACATCATTGGAAAATATACATTCGTTATATTGAAAACAAAACTAATGAGACAGGGATTACAATGTGGTGAATGTGTTTAGCTTTAGTTGGAGAGATAACAAACGCTAGTCATTCTTGTAATTTAGAACTTCTAAAAATAATAACTGCCCCAGCTTGAAATGCTTGATCTTTTTGTTATCCCTAACTTTTGCATGGACTGCTCTTCCAAGTTTTCAATCCATCGGGATGCTCTAATTTTTGCCTAGGTTGCCTTTTCAGGTTTTCAACCTAGCGAGCCCAATTTTTTATTATATATATATATATTTTTTTTATGCATAATATTTCTTGGCTGCATCTGAGTTTACTGGAAGTGGAAGCTCATCTCCATCCATTTCTGCGAGTATCAGAGCTCCCCCAGAGAAAGCTTTTTTTACAACATATGGTCCTTCGTAGTTCCGAGTCCACTTTCCCCGATAATCCTTTTTTATGGGCAATATTTTCTTTAACACTAAGTCTCCTTCTCTAAACTCTCGAGGACAGACTCTTTTCTCGTATGCTTTTTTGAGTCTTTTCTGATATAGCTGACCATGACACAAAGCTATCATTCTTTTTTCTTCTATGAGATTCAATTGGTCATATCGTGATTGAACCCACTCTGCCTCCTCTAGTTTTGTTTCCATAAGGACTCTGATAGAGGGAATTTCAACTTCGATGGGAAGTACCGCTTCCATTCCATACACCAACGAGAAAGGAGTTGCCCCTGTTGAGGTACGAACAGAAGTTCTATAGCCATGTAATGCAAATGGAAGCATTTCATGCCAATCCTTATATGTCTCCACCATCTTTTGTATGATCTTCTTGATATTTTTGTTTGCTGCTTCTACCGCCCCATTCATTTTTGGACGATATGGAGAAGAATTATGGTGCTGAATTTTGAAACTATCACATAACTCTTTCATCATTTTGTTGTTCAAATTAGTCGCATTGTCAGTGATTATCTTATTTGGCAAGCCATATCGACAAATCAATTCTTTTTTGATGAATTTGACAACCACACTTCTCGTCACATTGGCATAAGAAGCAGCTTCAACCCATTTTGTGAAGTAATCAATAGCTACTAGGATAAACCGGTGTCCATTTGAAGCCTTAGGCTCAATGAGTCCAATAACATCCATTCCCCACATTGAAAATGGCCAAGGTGATGTTAAAACATTCAAAGAGGTGGGTGGTACATGTACTTTATCAGCATAGATTTGACATTTATGACATTTCTTTACATGACTAAAGCAATCGGACTCCATGGTCAACCAATAGTAGCCAGCCCTTAAGATTTTTCTTGCCATTGTGTGCCCATTTGCATGAGTTCCGAAAGAACCTTCGTGAACCTCTTGGATGATTTTCTCTGCTTCTACTTTATCCACACATCTGAGGAGAACCATATCATGATTTCTCTTATAAAGCACATCCCCGCTTAAGAAGAAGTTCATTGAAAATCTCCCTAAAACTCTTTTGTCGTTCTCTGAAATACCCAATGGATATTCTTTATTCTTAACATATGATTTGATGTCATAAAACCACGGCTTGCCATCAAACTCTTCTTCTATTGATAAGCAATATGCAGGTTTATCTCTTTGTTGAATCTTTATGATTGGTGCGTCTTGATTAGTGGTTATTTTGAACATTGATGACAAAGTGGCCAAGGCATCAGCTAACTGGTTTTCTTCTCGAGGGATATGGTGAAAAGTAATCCTCTCAAAGTGTTCTGTCAATTCTTTGATATGGGTGTGATACGGAATCAATTTGGAATCTCGCGTTTCCCACTCTCCTTTCGTCTGATGGATGACCAACAATGAGTCTCCATATACCTCAAGAAATTTTACATTTGATTCGATAGCTGCTTTAATGCCCATAACACATGCCTCATATTCTGCAATGTTGTTTGTACAATCAAAACACAACCTAGCCGTAAATGGAGTGAACTGGTTCTCAGGGGAAATCAAAATGGCTCCAATTCCATGCCCCAACGCATTAGAGGCACCATCAAACACCAACATCCAATTTTCTTTATCAGATGATTTGGTCTCTTCACCTAAAGTCATTATGCCTTCATCGGGGAATTCACATTGCATTGATTGATAATCTTCTATCGGTTGTTGGGCCAAATACTCTCCTAGTGCGCTTCCTTTGATAGATTTTTGTGTAACATATACTAAATCGTATTCTGATAACAACATTTGCCAACGGGCAATCCTTCCAGTAAGAGCAGGTTTCTCAAAGATGTACTTAATTGGGTCCATTTTAGACACCAACCAAGTTGTATGACATAACATATATTGCCTCAACCGACGAGCAGCCCATGCCAATGCGCAACATGTTCGTTCAAGCAGTGAATACCTTGTTTCACAACTGGTGAACTTTTTGCTCAAATAATAAATAGCATGTTCTTTCCTACCAGATTCGTCATGTTGTCCCAGTACACATCCCATTGATTCATCAAGTACTGTTAAGTACATAATAAGGGGTTTCCCCGAAACAGGAGGTACTAAGACGGGAGGTTTTGACAAGTACTGCTTAATCTTTTCGAAAGCCTTTTGACAATTCTCATTCCATTCAACCTTTTGGTCCTTGCGCAACAATTTGAAAATCGGCTCGCATGTAGCGGTGAGATGCGATATAAACCTCGCAATGTAATTCAATCTACCCAGAAAGCCGCGAACTTCTTTTTCCGTGCGTGGAGTTGGCATTTCTTGTATTGCTCTTACTTTATCTGGGTCCACTTCTATCCCTTTTTGACTAACGATAAACCCCAGTAATTTGCCTGATCTTACACCAAAGGTGCATTTAGCAGGGTTTAAACGGAGTCTGAACTTCCTCAGTCGCTCAAATAACTTTCGAAGGTTAACAACATGATCTTCTTCGGTTTGAGATTTTGCAATCATATCATCCACGTAAACCTCTATTTCCTTATGCATCATGTCATGAAACAAAGTTACCATTGCTCTTTGATAGGTTGCCCCGGCATTCTTCAATCCAAATGGCATCACTTTATAGCAGAAAGTTCCCCATTGTGTGATGAATGTAGTTTTCTCCATATCTTCGGGAGCCATCTTGATTTGATTATATCCTGAGAAACCATCCATAAAGGAGAAAATAGAGTATTGAGCAGTGCTATCCACCAGGACATCAATATGAGGCAGAGGAAAATCGTCTTTAGGACTAGCTTTATTTAAATCCCGATAGTCAACACACATTCGAACCTTTCCATCTTTTTTTGGAACTGGTACAATATTAGCCACCCATTGAGGATATTTTGCTACTGCTAAGAAACCAGCATCAAATTGCTTTTTGACCTCTTCTCTAATTTTAAGTGACATATCAGGTCTCATCCTCCTCAATTTTTGTTTAATTGGAGCATATTCAGGCTTGAGCGGTAGCTTGTGTTCAACTATGTTAATATCTAGCCCAGGCATATCATGATATGACCATGCAAAGACATCCACATAATCAAATAAAAGTTTAACCAACTTTTCTCGTTCACTTTCTCTCAGAGACATACCAATTTTAACTTCTTTCTTATCATGTTCATTCCCTAAGTTGATCACCTCAACAGGTTCTTGATAGGGTTGGATTATCTTAGCTTCCTGTTCAATTAACTTTTCTAGTTCTGGGGGAGGCTCACAGTCATCTTCACAATCCTCATCAGCATGATTAATCAGACGTTCAAAATTACAAGAAAGGGTTCTAGCGCTGCCATTTTCAACATATTCGTTTTCGACTCTGCATTGTTTAAATTAAAGGAAAAAAAATGAATAAGGATTGTCCAAAAAAGAAAAGAGAAAGACAAAACCAGTTGGAGAATTTAGGAAAATGCATTTATATATAATAAGTACGGAATTGAAATACATATGCCCTAGTTAATTATCCTTATAGCCTTGGGCATAGCAAAAGGAGTTAAAAAAATACATAATTACTTTGAACATGAATTAACAAACATGGGAAACTCGAGGATCTTCCAATTGTTGAGACTGGTGTTTGGAGAATAAGGGTACACTAGCTTGAGGGTGTCATCATCAACATGATCCTCTTCTGTAACAGCCACTTGATGAGCATATATTATTCCGGCACTTTGAAAAGTTTCGCGAATGTCACAAATAGGAATCTTCTGTGAATTCGGTGTCCAGTTTTCTCTTTTTCCCTTTGCAGCCTTCTCTTTATCAGCTTGAGTAGGTACATATCCCAACTCGTACCTATTGTTCTTTTCGGCTATTTCTATCAACTTTCCCAAATTAACAATAACTCCTTCTTCCAACATAGATTTGGTAAACTTCAATGATGTGGTAGATAGTTTTGGTTCTTTTAAACGATATTCTTCACCCATGATGACGGCATTGGCAATTTCTAATGCTTGAAAGGAAGTCTATATGGCTTCCTCCGTG
Organism: Cicer bijugum; assembly: GCA_037974875.1. Classification (NCBI taxonomy): domain Eukaryota; kingdom Viridiplantae; phylum Streptophyta; class Magnoliopsida; order Fabales; family Fabaceae; genus Cicer; species Cicer bijugum. Next base: position 635,662 of record JBBPBT010001328.1, on the reverse strand, counting down.
TTTTCAATGTAGCCTGTAGAAGATAAATGACTTACTATCATATCTTCTTCCCCGGATATTATTATCAGTTTATTGTTCACTATAAACTTTAGCTTTTGATGGAGGGTAGATGTCACTGCTCCAGCAGCATGAATCCATGGTCTCCCTAAAAGACAACTGTACGCTGGTTTAATATCCATTACTTGGAAGGTTATCCCAAAGATGTGGGGTCCGATTTGAATTGGCAGGTCAATCTCACCAACAACTTGTCTTCTAGATCCATCAAATGCTTTCACCACCAAAGCACTAGGCTTCAAACAGGCTCCCTCAACAAATAGTTTTGACAGTGTTGATTTAGGCATGACATTTAATGATGAACCATTATCTATTAGCACTCGTGCAAGAATATGATCGTGACACCTCACAGAGATGTGTAGTGCTTTATTATGCTCTGTCCCTTCAGCTGGTAATTCATTATCACTAAAACTCATGCAACTAGTAGCAGTGATGTTACCGACAACTCCATCAAACTGATCGATGGTGATATCGTGAGTAACATGGGCCTCATTTAAAACTTTCATTAGTGCTCTTCTATGTGCTTCAGAGTTTAATAACAAGGAGAGAACTGATATCTTGGAAGGAGTTTGATTTAGCTGATCCACTACTTTATATTCACTTTGCTTGATAAACTTCAAAAATTCATTAGCTTCTTCTTCAAATACCGTCTTTTTACTGGTCTCTTGTCCTTTTATGGCATGATACATATCTTCTTTCCCTTTTTTCCCATGAACCTCCTTTTTCCTAAGTTGTTCAGGAGTGTATACTCGACCACTCCGAGTCATTCCACCAATCCCTGAGATGTTAGTGACATCAATTCCTTTAGGTTCACAACCATCACTTGGTTGATGATTGGCCAAATGGGATGTGACTTCGTATTTCCACGGTACTGCCTTGGTATTTCCATAAGGAAAAGGGATCGGTGGTTGCACAATTATTGCATTTGGCTTGCTAGGAGTTGGCTTAAGATTTTCCTTTTTGTAAAGAATTTCCAATGGTTTTGGGAAAGATATACTACTTTCCATACATGATCCCATGGTGAACACACGACCATCTGTTGCATATTGGTCTATCCCATCTTCAATGACATTGACAGAGGCATCCCTGTGGCCTGGTAAAGGATTACTCCCTATGTTGGGACCGTCTTCCTTGAAGGTAAGCCATTTGGAATTAATCAATTCTTGCACTTTAGATTTTAGGGCTTGACAATCTTCAATGGAATGCCCAACGGCTCCTGCATGATATTCACATTTGGAATTCGGATTATACCATTTTGGAAATGGTGGTTCAAGAGGTTTCATTGGTCTTATGACTACCATTGAATTTTGAAGTAAATGGGGCAACAATTGGCTATACGTGACGGGAATTGGATCAAAACGGGTTATCCTTTTTTCTCGATTGATAGGTGGTCTATAGAGATTTGAGATTGGGTTCTGGTTCCATTGATTTTGTGGGGAAAATATGGTAGGTGGTGGTTGATAAAAAGGTGGTCTTGAAGGGTGATATTGAGAGTATGGAACTTGTGTAGTTGCGGCCACATATGGATAAGGGATGTAAGGAGTTTGTGGTATCGGGGGCTGGAAATTTGGGGGTCGATAAGAATTGATGGGTGGAAAATAGGAGACTCTAGGGCTTATCATTACAGCATTGGCATCCCCCTCTCTCTTTTTTGTGAATGTCGGTTGGGGTCGTTTCACGCTAGTTGCTGCACAGACGATCTTGCCACTCCTCATCCCGCTTTCTATCCTTTCTCCTATCATGACAAGGTCAGAAAAATTTGATGATATACTCCCTATCATCTTGTCGTAAAAAGGCGACTGGAGAGTATCCATAAACATACCCACCATTTCTCTTTCAGATAATGGGGGTTCTACTTGTGATGCCATTTCTCTCCACCGTTGTGCGTATTCTTTGAAAGCTTCGTTGTCCTTTTTCAAGGAATTTTGCAATTGCATTCTATCAGGGGCCATGTCAACGTTGTATCTGTATTGCTTCAAAAAGGCATCAGCTAGGTCTTTCCATGAACGAATTTGATTTCGCTCAAGATGCATATACCAACTTAACGATGCCCCACTCAGACTGTCTTGGAAAAAGTGAATGAGAAGTTTATCGTTATGAGCATGGGATGCCATTTTTCTGCAATACATAGTTAGATGATTCTTAGGACATGTGTTTCCCTTGTATTTTTCAAAGTCAGGAATCTTGAATTTGGGAGGGATAGTTACATCAGGAACCAAGCACATATCGAAAGCTTCGAGGCCATAAACATTATACCCCTCAATAGCTTTTATTCTCTCTTCCAAGACCTGGAATTTTTCCTTTGATTGTGTATCATCCCCAATGTGAGGTTGATGCCAATTCCCATTAGCATCGAAATTGGGTACTTGGGGTGCAATATACGGAGTATTTTCTGAGGGTAGAGTGTTTTGGGGATTTAAGTGGTTTGGGTTGTTTTCCATGGGGTTGACGACTAAGGGTGGAGTATAACCAGGTGGAAGACCGTACATAGGAAATTGTATAGTTGTTGTACGAGGTTGTTGGATAGTCGGTGTATAGCCTGGTGGGTGAGAAGGAGTGGTTTGTTGTTCTTCATTTACAGCTGGAGGATTCTCATCTATGTTCCCCTTCCGTGACAAAGCTTGTATAGCTTCTAAGATTTGATCAACCTTGTCCTTTAATTGGTTGACATCCATTCTCATCACCTCTTGATTTTGCTCAAGTTCTTCCATGATCTTTGAGTTTGCACGAGTCCGATAAGGATGTCGGGGAAACAGCTTTATTGATTTTTTCTGTTTTTTTTTTTAAGAACAATAAAAGATTTATGAGTATGTATTAAACATGAATGGAATGCAATTATTATCGAAAGAAGAACATGGGAATCGATAAACAAAACAGCAAATCCTTCATTGATGAGAAAAAAGTACATTGCATTTAAATTAAAAAGCTACATCGATTATGGTATTTCAATCATCTTTTCCAATAGGACAACCGGTTTTCTCCTCCAATTCTTCTACTAAATGTTTGCAATATTCGACGAACTTGTAGACTTTGATTGGAGTATTGAGTGGGTGTATGATTGCATCAATCTCTCTTAAGTGTTTTGGAAATTTTATGATTGCCTGATTAGCTAGCATGGCCAATTTTGAGAAGCAATCTTTCCAATGTTTTCCTTTATCTTCCAACTCTTTATAAATCTCTTGATTCTTCAATTGTCCAAGCAACACCATGAAACGCTCCTTCCAATATATGGTTTCATCCTTCAAGTCATCATAGATCTTTTCTTGATAATCAATGTAATTCTTCAACTCACTAGAAGTTTCCATTTCTGTTTTTAGTGCATCTTGGTGTTTTGAGAGTAATTCTTCAATTTCTTCTTTCTGTTGCCTCTCATCCTTTACTTGACTCTCGTATTTAGCTACCATTTCTTTTAGTTGTTTCTTTAAATCTTCAAACTCTTTTTTTACCTTCTTCTCAGAGCTTGCTGATTTTGTCCACAACTGCTTCCACATGTAGGCTTCTTCAATAGCCGCATTCTTTTCTTCATTTCGCACATCTAACTCTTCATTTGCACCTCTCAAACAAATTTGTATGTCATGTTTATTTTCTTTTTCAGTTTTCAACCTCTTGTTGCTTCTTTCAATAAATTGACTTTGACATGTGTTTTCTGATCGTAAGTTCTCGTTTTCTTGGGAGACTTGTTCTAACTTTGCTTGTAGCTCTTTTTTCTCCTCTTCAGATTTTAACAATGATGCTTTGAGCTCTTCTATTTCTTCACTTGTAACAAAGGTGGCTTCAGGCATATCCTGATCACTTGAGGCTGTATTGTGGAAAGGCAGCTTGATTTCTTGGACTCTTTTCTTTACCCATTGTTGATAGGGTTCTTTTGTGCCGCAACTTCTACATCCGAGTATTTTTCCTTTTCTAATGATCAACTCCCAAGCTCGACTTATCCTTCTCAATATTGGTGGGTCTACTATACCCGTATTGTGCAAAACAAAAGCCTCTAATGACCTATCATCTAGTTTATCCAACATGGGGTAGCCAAGTTGTCTTAGAGCTACCATTGGATTGTAATTAATACATCCTTTCGTTCCCATGAGAGGTACATTTGGAAAATCTCCGCATCGGCATATTACCTCTTCCACTCCCTGTTCTCTATAATACCATGAAATTGTATCCCCAGTAAGACTAGCTATACTCTGCGGCCATTCACGATTACTCTTAATCCCAACATGATACCCTTTCTTGAACATGTGAGACACAAACCAAGTATATAACACTGGAACACAACACAAAATTGCTCCCCCCTTCTTCTCATGTCGCATGTGCAGAGAGTAGTATACATCAGCAAGAATCGCGGGAACTGGGTTTTGTTTATGTTGGTTAAAAGCTAAGAATACATTTATGGCAGCAAAATCTACAAAGTTATCAAGGTTTGGGAATATAACAATACCGTAGATAATGAGGGCCAAAACATCTATAAAAGTACTCCATTCTTTTCTATCGGCTAAATCTTGGCACTTTTGCTCCAGATATTTTCTTGAAAACCCATGAATAGCCCCTTTTTCCTCTTTTGTACTTACCAACTCTCTTATGTCGATCTTCAACACTTCAGCAATTGTTTCCAACTTCGGTGGTTGCCCAGTATATCGATAAGGATTTCCTCTTTCCAAGGAGTAACCCAATATTCGTTCAAATTCCTCTAATGTTGGGGCCAATTGAAAATCTTGAAAAGTGAAACATCTTAAGAGAGGATCATAATACTGAGCCAATGCTGTGAGGGCACCTATTTGCACATTTACTGCCAAGAGATTTAGGATCTTCCCATATTTGTGAAAGAAACTATCACGTTGTAAAGTTTTCATTTGATTGCTGATGTCTCTTAAACTTTTCAAATCAGGTTGCTTGAACTTTAAAAGTAAGGTTTTCCTTTTTTCCGATCCCATTGTCCACTTAAATAACACGTGACTAAGATTTGTATGATTCCCCAAAAATCCTGAAAATTTATGCAAAATGCTATTATGTTTTATATTTTTTTTTTAGAAAAAGAGGAAAAAAAAATGTCATGAGGTATGAATGAAACTAATATATATATATATATATATATATATATATAAACTCTTGAATATATGAAATAATTTATTGGTTTTTTATGGATATTCTTACAATGAAAGGGTCTATTGACTGATGTAGTGAAATTCTCACAAGGGAGGCTCTATGGTTCTAAACATGGTTCCTAGAGCCAATAATCCTATTTTGGAAAATTGTCAACAATAATAGGTAAACTATTTGGAGTGACAATAACCTCAACAGAATCAAACTCTAGGTGAGATCTTCATGCTAACCAAACAGGATGTACATCCAGAAGGCTACCACTACGCAATCTCGAATCAAAACTTAAGTTTTGTTCAAACCCGGGTATAAGGTTCCACTCATAAGTGTGTGTCTTAATAAAAGTGTAGGCATTGAATAAACATAATTCAATAAATCCATAATATTAACAAAACATATACATATACAAAATAAATAGATAAATAAAATAAAATAAAATAAAAATGATCTACTAGCTTGAAAGAATATTATAATGTCAGCTAATATTTGTTAAAAATAATAATAAACACATAAAGAAAATGAAAATAAAAAAACAAATATAAAAAAAGTTAAAAAAAATATTATGCACAATTAATTTGTTAGGCTTGACTCTCTAAATGTCCCCAGCAGAGTCGCCAGCTGTCGCGGCCTGAAATTTCGAGTTTTCCTCGAATTCAATGGAGTCGCCACCAAAATTTATTTTAAAATAGGGAAAATATTGGGAAACCCTTATTTATGTAAAAAAAATAAATAATGGTCTTTGAAACCAGATTTTTATGTTCGGGAGTCGATTATGCGTAGGGAAGGTATTAGCACCCTACGACATCCGTGAAAAAAAACGGTTACCTATAATTAATTGTGCAAAATTATATCAACTTAAACTATATTTGTTTCTCTTTATTATTAAATATGGATATAAAATTATTTTTTATAAACATGATTTTCTTGAAATAAAAGCGTGTTAAAAAGAGTAAAAAAAAAGTTTTTATTATTGTGCTTGACAAGAGTGTGATCTTGCTCCTACGTATCTCCTGGTGCGATGGAGAAATCAAAGCTACGTAGTTCTTGGTAGAAAATGCGGATGTGTTGATTGCTTTTAAATAAATTGCATTTTAATAAAAAAGTTAATTTTGACGAACATAACGAAAACTTGCTTGATTTGAATAATTATTTTAAAATATGAAATTTTAAGACGGTCGAGTTGTACAACTCGTGTCTCAAAAAGGAGTAAAAAAAATGTCACATATAATTTAACCCTTTTTTTTGAGAATATTTGATTATTTTTTAAAGTAGAGTTTTAAGACTATCAAGTAGTACAACTTGTGTCTTAACAACTCCAAGATTAAAAAAAGTTAATTTTAGATCTATTTATTTATAAAAATAAGTTTTAGAACTATCAAAATATATAATTTGTATTATGTAACTCTGGGATTAAAATATCATTTTTAATTAACTTGAAATAATTTTTATGATTAATTTATTTATGATTTTTAGTTTATTAATTTATTTGTGAATATGAGATTTAGAACCATCAAATTGTCACAATTTGTGTTCTAATAACTCAAAGATTAAAAAGATGTCACATCTAATTAACCTTACAATATTTGATTATAATTTTATCTTTATTTTCTTCCTTTTT
>JBBPBT010001328.1:585640-614589 GCA_037974875.1 Cicer bijugum | reverse complement strand
ATATTAGTATTAGTACTTGTATTAGTACTAATACTAATACTAATAGTCATATTAATACAAATACTAAAACTAGTACTAATATTAGTATTGATACTAATACTAATACTATTATTAATATTAATACTACTATTAGTACTAATATTATTACTAATGTAAGTATTAATATTAGTACTACTATTAGTACTAATATTTGTAATACTAATACTACTATTAGTACTAGTATTCATAGTAGTATTAGTACTACTACTAGTACTAATATTAATACTAGTAGTAGTACTAATATAAGTACTAGTACTATTACTACGAGTACTAGTACTAGTTAGTAGTACTAGTATTAGTTAGTATTACTAGTATTAGTTAGTAGTACTAGTACTAGTATTATTACTAATATTAATACTAGTACATGTACTTCTATTAGTATAAATATTAATACTAATACTAATACTAATACTAATACTAATACTAATACTAATACTAATACTAATACTAATACTAATACTAATACTAATACTAATACTAATACTAATACTAATACTAATACTAATACTAATACTAATACTAATACTAATACTAATACTAATACTAATACTAATACTAATACTAATACTAATACTAATACTAATACTAATACTAATACTAATACTAATACTAATACTAATACTAATACTAATACTAATACTAATACTAATACTAATACTAATACTAATACTATACTAATACTAATACTAATACTAATACTAATAAAATTGGTGGGCTTCACTTGGGGAGTGAGTTCACCATACAAATTTCCCCCTCATGACTCAAGTGGAAAGGTATTGTTCATCTATGTCGATTTTCTTTCTACTACATATCATCTTCGACACAGGCAAGGTCGTCGTCATCATATTTGAGCCATTCTCATCAATGTGAACCTTTTCAATTGTAAATGACTTTATTTCTAATGTATCTCCTATCAAATGATATTGCACCTCAATACGCTTCGACTTTGCATGAAAAGTCGGATTATTGCTAAGATGGATCGCACTCTGATTGTCTTAGAATAACACAAACTTGTCTTGCTTGTGGTCTAACTCATGTAAGATTTCATCATCCACAAGACTTATTTGGATGCTTCAGTTGCTCTAATGTACTCAACTGCTGTGTGGATAAAAGAACACACTTTTTCAATCTTGATTGCCAAGACATAACTCCCCTTGCAAACGTTATCATATAACCAAAAGTAGATTTTCAAGAATTAAGATCACCTGTCCTATTTGCATATGTGTAGCCATCCAACACAAGTTCACAACCTCCATAGCAATCAAACACTTTGGAAGTGCCTCTGTGGTATATGAGAATCATCTTCGCTACTTGAGCAATATATGGCCTTGTGCATACCATATCATACATCAAACTACCAATTCAGGATGCATAAGGAAGCTTCTTCATCTTTTCTTTGTCTTTCTCACTTGTAGGACTTTAATTAGAATTCAATTTAAAATGAGTAGTAAGTGGAGTATTAACAGGTTTACAATTACTCATTTTAAAGCTCTCTAACACCTCATCAATGTAATTATGTTGAGACAAGCACAATTTATTATTCTTCCTATCACGAGTAATTCTCATGCCCAAAATTTCTTTTGCAGGACCCAAGTCTTTCATTACAAAAGACTTATTCAAATCTATCTTTAGAGATTGAATCTTCTTGGTGTCATGACCAACAATAAACATGTCATCCACATATAACAAGAGAATAATATAATCACCATCAGAGAATTTCTGGACAAACACAAAATGGTTAGATGTAGTTTTATCGTACCCATGTTTCTTCATGAAAAAATAAATAAAATTTCTTGTACCATTGTCGAGGTGCTTGCTTGAGCCCATACAAGTTTTTCATCAATTTACACATAAACTGCTCTTTAACTTTGACTTTGAAACCCTCTGATTGCTCCATATAGATCTCTTCCTCCAAATCGCCATGAAAGAATGCAGTTTTCACATCAAGTTGTTCAAGTTCTATGTTCAAGCTAGATGCTAACCCAAGCACAACTCAAATCGAGAACATCTTCACCATAGGTGAAAAAATTTCATCAAAGTCAATACATTTTCTCTACTTAAAATCTTTCACAACTAATCGTGCTTTATATCTTAGTTGAGAACTATTCTCTTCTGCCTTTATCTTGTATACCCATTTGTTTTTAAGTGCTTGTCTATCTTTAGGCAACTTTACCAAATCAAATGTGTGATTCTCATGCAAGGAATTTATCTCTTCTTGCATGGACTTCAACCACTTTTCTTTATCAACATTTGTAATAGCTTCTTAATAGTACTCTAAGTCCCCACTATTAGTGATCATCACATACTCATGTGGAGGATATATTTGAGAAGGTTTACTAGCCACATTACAAGTCAAATTTATTGTCTTGATAAAGTTCTAAGTTTGTGGTTGCTCATGGGATAACAACCTTTTAAGTTTGGGGTGGTGATTCTCACAAAAAGAAAAAAAGCAAAGAAAAAAGAAAAAAAGAAAAAATCAGCTTGTGTACTTTGGAAAATAATATCTTATTGGTTCTTTTGTCAATATTTGAGAATCTCCAGAACGAAAAGGTGAAGAAAAATAAAAAAAATGGTAGAATAATTTGGAAATTTATGCCTAATTCCAAGTAGGAAAGCCTACTATCCTAAAATGTCCTACCCTTACGTAAGCCCCATTACAACCCGAAAGTACTCCAAAAATGTATGTCTTTACTGCATTGTGATTGCTAACTAGAATTTTTTCAAGCCTATGGTAGCGTGATGGATTTCTAGGATTTGAGTGATAAATTCATAATCCTTTCTAAACACTTGAGAGAAATTTTGGTGAGATTGTGTGAAGAGAGAGTTGAACTTTATGAATGAATGCCAAAGTGTACAAATTGTGTTTTTTTTTTTTGTAAGCAACCATGAAGCATGATGAATGTTTTGTAATAGCTGGAACTTTGAAAATTGAGTTTGATTTGATTTGAGAAGTTGAGTTTAAGTTTGGTTTTAACTGCACCAAATCTGAAATTAATTGTTGCTTGGAGACAAGCAATAGATTAAGTTTGGGGTTGTGATGACTCTTCATTATATGCATATTTTTTTATTGTTTTTACTCTTATTTATCTTTTCTTTATTAGTTAATTTAAGAATTTATTTGATATATTTTGTTAATTTTATTTCTTTAATTTAGTAAAATGTTTATGTTCTTATTTCCTTGTTAATAATATTTCATTAGTCAAATATTATGTCAACCAACTTGAGAACCTTTTTGTTCAATTTTAGTAATTAAATATAGTTCGATAGTAAAATGCAATCCTTGAGTTCAACACTCGGTACTACGGTTTTATTATTACTTGCAACGATTCAGTACACTTGCTGAAACGCTATCAAGTTACATGATCATGAGTTACATTCTCATAAACTACCTTTACATGTCCCCCATCAACAAAAGTTTCTACACGAAACTTATGCACAACATCAATGTAACTTCTAGAATTTGGTTATTGTTTCTCAGCTTCATCAAAATCTTCAATAGTCTAGTCTTCACGAAATATCACATCTCGACTTTTGATAATTTTCTTGTCAACCGTATCCCACAATCTATAACCAAATTCTTCATCACCATAATCGATGAATATACACTGTTTGGATATACTATCAAGCTTGGACCTCTCATCTCTTGTAACGTGAACAAAATATCTGCAGCCAAAAACTCTGAAATGATAGTAAGAGACATATTTCACTATCCACACTCCTATTTGGAACCTCACCATCAAGTGGAATAGAGGGAGAAAGATTGATGAAATCCATTATAGTTTTTATTGTTTCACCCCAAAAATATTTCAATAATTTTGCATGAGAGAGCATACATTTGATTTTGTTATTAATTGTACAATTCATTCTCTTTGCAACGCCATTATACTAAGGTATCTTTGGAACTATTTTCTCAAGTTTGATTCCATGTTCTTTACAATATTCACCACTGTTATTTGATCGAACACATTTTAATTTCCTTTCCTTTTCTTTTTCACACTTGCATGAAAATTCTTGAAGACTCCACTACCTGGTCTTTAAATTTCAAAAGAAATGCCCACACTTTTCTAGAATGGTCGTTAATAATAGTAACAAAATATGATGCACCACAAAGAGATTTACTATCTATTATACAAACAGTAGTATGAACTAAATCAATATTATTTTGCCTCATATGAGAACCAATATTATGAAAAGAAACTCTATGTTGTTTTCCGGCAAAAAAATGAGTGCAAGTTTTTAGAGACGTACCTTTCACAAGAAATTCTTTTTTCTTCTCAAGTATATTGAGTTTTTTCTCACTCAAGTGATCATGGCCCATATGCCATAAATCAGAAGATGTGTCTTCAATTGCATTCACTTCTTTCTTGCATAGCTTCATAGGCATCTTATAGAGCGAAGTGGAACTTTGCTCCTTTTCAACCATGAGGGACCCTTTGGTGATTTTACATATACCACCACCACCAAAGTAAGTGTGATAACCCTCAATATCCAAAGCTTTCACCAAAATCAAATTTAGACAAATATTAAGAGCATGACTAACACTGTTCAGTTGAAGCTTGCAACCAATCCCAATTTCAACTCAAACATCTCCCATACTAATAATTTTTACATACTCCTTCATCTCCCATTTTTCCATGCCAAAATCACCAGCCTTATAAGATGAGAAGAAATCATGCATATGAGTTACATGATATGAGGCATCTAAATCAACAATCCAATTGGAATCTAAATAAGCAAGATTTATTGAATTATCATCACAAACAATGTAGACATTATTAACAGATGCAACTATTATTGTATCTTTATCATTTTTCTTCTCTTTGTCTTCATCTCTTTCCCTTAATTTATTTGTCTTAAGGAACCTACAATTTCTTTTTATTGACCCGCTTTGCTACAATGATAACATAGCATTTCTTTTCTAGTCGTTGTCTTGCTTCTGGACTTGCTATGACTTTTAGAGTTGTCACGTTTATAAAAGTTTCTAGATTGACTTCTCCCTCGTTACTTTGTAACTAGTGCTCCTGACTTTGAGGAAGAAATAATCAAACAACTTTCCTTTCTTCAAGCTTCTTTATTCAACATGCTACACCTAATTGTTGATATTTTCAACTTTCTACTTGGAACTGAATTGGTCAACGTCACTGCAAGGACTTCCCAATTATCTAGAAAGAAACTCAACAATAACAACACTTGTAACTCGTCATCTAATTTTATATTTGCAGTTGTCAACTGATTCACTATATTCTAAAAATAATACTCATATGCTCTACCATTGAATTCCCATCTCTATATTTCATATTCACCTACTTCATAATCAAGAATGCTTTATTTGGAAAATTCTTTCGTTCATACAACTCTTTTAACTTCTCCCATATTTTGTTAGTATCTATTTCAGTTTCAGAATGTGGGTATACACTCAGATCCAACCACTATCTGATCAACACCACTGCCTTTCTATTCATCTTCTTCCAGTTAGCTTCATATTTATTTGTGGGTTTAGCAGTGTTACCCTCAATAGGATCATACAAATCTTTACTGTATAGCATGTCTTCCATGAGAGTCTTCCAAAATGTGTAATTAGAATAGTTGAGTTTAATCATATTTGAACATTTATTTTCCTCCTCCATTTAAATGCACAAATCAAATCAATTGAGCTCTAATACTACTTTGTTGGGAAAAACCAGAGATAATTAGAGATAACTATCTCAAAAATAAATAATATTTTCCCCCACCTATGCAGATAAATGGCCAAACAGAAATTAGAATCCCACAAAGCAAAAATAATTGGCAAGAAATTAAATATGAGACAAACACAATTTTTAATGTTGAAAACTTCCCTAAAATTGATAGAATAATAACACGAGACCTAATCCAATAAAAAAATTCCACTATAATAATTAATGGGCACACGAGAGTTATCCTAATAACGATAGGGAACTTCAATCAACAATAATAACAACCTTACAACCTTCCACTAAAGTGGGTATTCTAAAGTAACTCTAAGAGAAGGAAAACTACTCAGACTGTATATTAAAATAACCAATTCCGTGGTAGCAGTAACATACTAAAATTGTAGATTAAACAGAGCAAGTTTGTGTAACACCCTGTTTTTCAAAGCGAGGGTCTATTTTTTTTTCAAAAGAAATTAAAATAAAACAGAGAAATAAATAAGGTAAAACCTTTGGATAAATTATAATTTACAAGCAGCGGAAGAAGTTCTCAAAATATGAATTCAAAATATTTACAAAACAAAAGTGGTACAGTCTTCCAGTTTAAAAATAAAAGCAACCCAAAAGAAAGACATTTGTTCCCTCTGTGTCAACCTAGTCTGATCATTTTACGAAACAACTAAACACCCTGAGTGATCTCCACGCATCCCGTGAGATCCTCCTAACGTAGCTCCAATCAAGCATTCCCATCTACATTCCCATCCGTAGGGTACGAACCGGTAGGATCATCTTGGCTCTCATCTGAGGGCAAAGCCCAGATTTCGACAACAGTTGTAAAGGGTCACCAACTGAAATTAACAGTTAACACATAACATTTAAGTTTTTAAATGCACAAAATATCCTCTCAACTAAGCATGCACCTTAAAACCTTAAAAGGATTTTCCATATGCTAAAAGTTCATATAATGCTTGCCACATGTAAATGAAATCAAATAGAGTTCTCAATCCATCAAGTAATACATAACTGAACAAAACATTGATAAATTAATTGAGCAATCAATTATCAAACTCAAAATAAGATTTTTCACTGAGCCAATCGATTTCCTGAAAGTTTTTAGTGAAAACTGAGCTCTGAACTTGCATCAATCGATTGGGGCAATCGATTTCGAGAAAGACTGAGCCCCTGTATTGGCCAATCGATTGGGCAAATCGATTTCGTGAAAGACAGAGCCCCTGTAATGAATCCAAGCAATTTGGCAAATCGATTTCTTAAATGGTTTTGAAAAACATATTACAAAATCGATTGGGTAAATCGATTTCGTGAAAGACAGGGCCCCTGTAACTCATCAAATCGATTGGGTAAATCGATTTCCCTGTATATTTCTTTCAAAAATTCATAAACTAACTCAATCACATTCATACATAATCCCAAATATTAACACTTAGCACTGATAACGCAATCGCTACAACAACATGAGTTTCGAAATAGTATTGCAATCAAACATGCTATCACCAAATTCCAAAACATAACACTTAACATAATCAACACAATCACAATGACATCTCAAGTTTCAAAACACTCAATCATAAACTTGAATCAACACACTTACGCACAATTTCAAAACATACCGCTTAACGGTTACAACGCAATACCCACACAGACAAAATGAACCAACAATTCACAATTTAACAGGGTGTAGTCTCTCACGGACAAACACCTGTGCAGTCTCTCACGGACAAACACAATTCACCAGGGTGTAGTCTCTCACAGACAAACACCTGTGCAGTCTCTCACGGACAAACACAATTCACCAGGGTGTAGTCTCTCACGGACAAACACCTGTGCAGTCTCTCACGGACAAACCCAATTTACCAAAAACATAAATCGTAAACGTACTACCTATCACGGGCCCGTACCGTTTACCAAGGTGCCACCTATCACGGGTCAGCACGATTTACCAAAACAAACATAAGTAAACAAGACATTAAGAGATTCCCCATTCTTAATTCTCATTTAACTTAAACGATTTTCCAAAACAAAAATTAAGTAACCAAGACATTAAGAGATTCCCCATTCTTAACGCCCAATTAACTTAAACAATTTTCAAAACAACATTAAGTAACCAAGACATTAAGAGATTCCCCATTCTTAACACCCAGTTAACTTAAACGATTTTCAAAACAATATTAAGTAAATAAGTCATTAAGAGATTCCCCATTCTTAATACTTATTTAACTTAAACGATTTTCAAAACAAATATTAAGTAAACGAGACATTAAGAGATTCCCCATTCTTAATTCCCATTTAACTTAAACGATTTTCACCAACAAACACACATTAAGTAAACAAGACATTAAGAGATTCCCCATTCTTAATACTCGTTTAACTTAATGGTTTTCAAATTCCACACAATACAAACTCAAACATATTCATAAATTTATTACACTATTCACGCCAAAACACGACAATTCATTTCTCCACAAAATCATTTTTACGACGACATTAAGTAAACGCAGATATTAAGAGATTCCCCATTCTTAATACTCATTTAACTTAACGATTTTCAAAACAAAACATTAAGGAAACAGAAGTATTAAGAGATTCCCCATTCTTAATACTCATTTCACTTAATGGTTTTCAAATTCCAAACAAAACAAACTCAAACATACTTTCACATTCAATCCATAATTCACCCCAAAACACATCAATCAACAAACATCAAGTATGAACACGCCGAATACGACGACACAAATCAACACAATCCATCACTCAAACGCAACAAGTTTCATATACTCGAAATCATACATAAATGGGTTTAAAATTCATTCTCCACAAAACATTACTTTAACCCTAACCAAATTCTTTTCCACACAACCACAAGTAAGTCCCTAAATGCAAACTAAAAGTTTGGAAGGAGCCCTTACCTTCACGTTAGCTTTAACGTGCGATTACGACACCGTGAGTAAATTTGGTTCCCTAGCACCGTAGCGTGGTAGTGAGCAACTTTCCCTTCTATCTCTTTGCGAAACGAAGCTTAGATCTAGATGAAATGGGAAGGTTTGTGTTTGACGGTTTTG
Source organism: Cicer bijugum (assembly GCA_037974875.1). Classification (NCBI taxonomy): domain Eukaryota; kingdom Viridiplantae; phylum Streptophyta; class Magnoliopsida; order Fabales; family Fabaceae; genus Cicer; species Cicer bijugum. The sequence goes on along the minus strand of JBBPBT010001328.1, from coordinate 605,804 downwards.
AAATCCCTAACTCTGTTTTCAAATCCGGGAGGAAGGAAGAAGCTGAGAACTTGATCTTCCTCACCCACTAGCCTTGGGTTTTCAATTCTCGAACTTAATGGAAGTAAGGAAAACGAATAATGGAAGAAAAGGGAGAGGGAGAAGGGTTCGCGAATGGGAGAGCTTCGTTTCCTCTGTTTGCTACTCTTTCTCTATTCCTTCCTCTGTTTCCTATCCTTTCCAATATATATATATATATATATATACATATTACTATATATATATATATATTACTTAATATATATATATATATATATTCATATATATATACATTATAATTACAACTAAATCAATAAATATCTACAACTCTCACACCCATCACTTCACTCCCATCTCAATCTAATTTGATAAAATATCTACTCTCGTCGCAACTCAATTGTCAAATACAATATTCAGCAACCCGATATATTTTGAACAAAACCGCCCAGAATTAAATTCTTCGAAATCCAAATAAATTATTCTTCGACAAATAATTTTAGTCCAATTTCCAAAAGTATATCTTCGACCTAAATACCGAAAACTGGGTTAAAAGCCTAAGCAATTTAACACCAAATACCCTAAAATTGTATAACGTAGGATTTAAAACTACGGGTCTTACAGTTTGCTACACACCGTTTACCACCATCAAATCCCTTTTTATTTTTCTTCTTTATGGGTCGAGTCCAATAAAACCCTTATTCCTTTCTATCTTTGTTTCTTTTATTTTAATAATAATAATACCGATACTTAACACAAAAAAGGGTAGTTATAGCATACATATGACAAAGTTGTCACGTAAGTGTAAGGAGGGTGAGAAGTTATCGATTGATTTTGGTTAATCAACTAAACTACCTATAGGTGATAACATGAAAATGGAGAACGTTTTTGGTTCTGAAACCAGAAAATAGAGAACCTTCTTGGTTAGTTGCAAATAACAGCTTTTGCAAATAACATTCTTCAAAGACTGAAATTAAATAGATAAGGGAAGAAATATAACACACATCAAGAATGTTCTTGGTTTTCACACAACTTTTGCAGATCAATGTTGATCCTCTTACAACTTACTACCTTTCAACTTATAAGCGATTTCCACAGGTCTACCTTTTAATCTTTAGAAATGATTTACACACTCCCTTTCACATACATACAAGGGTTTTTGCAAAAACTTATCAAGCTATTTCAACACAATAGTCTTGAGTTTACAGAGTGATGATTTAAAAGGTATGACAGAGTCTGAATATGCTCTACTCAAGTCTGAATATGGGCTTTAAAAACAAGTGGTCTGCTATTTAAAAATTATTATAAAAGTCTAGATTACGAAATGTGCAATTTAGGCCTAATAAAGTTTGGCATTGAGCTATTATTCGAACACAAAAGTTGTAGCTCTAATTTTTAGCTTTCCAATGTCTACTCGTATACGCCAATTCGATATCTAGAGCACATGTTATCGCCTACAGAGCGAGCAAGGGTCAAAATGCGAATAATAAAATTATAATTCAATTTCGACCCAAATTTTAGTAACAAGCTAAAAAAATATTCTAAGGTATAAAGAGCTTTTAAAATTCCAAACTAAAAAGTTAGAAAAATGTGCCCAAAAGCTATAATCACACATACCTTATCTTTTTCAAAATTCATTTTGGGAAGTTCTCTAACCAGATCTAATTTTGATAAGTTTGAAATAGTTTTCATACTAATATGTCCAACACGCTTATGTCATATCCATTTATCTTTGATAATGGACATGAATCATGATTCAACTAGTAACTCTTCAATTTATAAAACATAGAGATTTTTTTCTTCTGCATGGAGAAAATAAAATCTCACCTGAGTTTGGCATTCTGATTTCGCATATGTTTGATTTTAAAATATGAGTTTTAAATGTTTTTGGCAGTAATTTGGATAAGCCTTCAGAATGTTCTCCCTTTTTAAAACTTTATAGAGAAAGTTATGTGTTTATTCCAAAACGTTCTCCTTTTTGTAAACTGCCTTGAGAATGTTCTCTTTTTTTTTAGACTTTCTGGAGAAAGTTTTGTGTTAGTTCCAAAACGTTCTTCTTTTTGTAAACCCCCTTAGAACGTTCTCCCTTTTTAAAATCTCTTGGGATAGGTTATGCAGAACGTTCCTCTGTTTTAAAACTCCTTTTGTTTTTTTTATTTTTTTCTCATTTTTTTTTTTAAAATAGCATGCAAATTCCATATCTCCATTTTTACTGCAATATCAACATTTGATTATGCATTTATCTTCTTTTCTTTCAGGTATGAAGAAATTTTCATATAGTTTTTTTTTTATCAAAACCAAGACAGGCTTTATTAAAAATTCCTATTTGAGACCCCATGATTCTTTGAAAAGTTTTAGGTTCTTTAATGAATTTAGACATATTATTTTTTAGAAGTTCAACTTTAGATTTAAGGATAAAGTTCTCCTTTTGTGTTGCAGAACATTCTTGACTTTCTTGTCTTTCATCGTCAAAGTTTATGAGCTGTGATTCTTTCTAATTTTGAATGATTTTCTTAAGTTCATCATTCATAATTTGATTTTTTTCTTTTTCCTTGTGAAACTTTTCATTTAAAGAGGTGCATTTTTGGATAAGAAGATTTGAGTCATTTAACAAATTATCAAATTTCTTTCTTATTTGTTCACATAAAATGCAGTGTTCATAGTTTATTACCTCATTTTCATATGTGTTTGCCATCAAGCATATGTTGGCTTGTTCTGTTCCCTATAAATTTGAATCATCAAAATCATCCCAAGTCGCCATGTGGTTTCTTTTTGAAAGGAAATTTATTTGGTGCTCTTTTGTTCAAGGGACATTCAACTTTCTAATGTCCTTGCTTATTGCATCCTGAACATGTAATTTGGCTTTTATCTACCTCAGTTTTGAGATTTCCTTTCTTATTTGGAAATCCTTTTTTGATCTGCTCCCTTATTCTCTTCATTCTTTGGATTTTCCTTGTAAGAAGAGCTATTTCTTCATATGCTTCTTCCTGTCCAACTTCCTCTATTTCCTGTTCTGGTTGTGGAGACACACTTTCTTATGAGGCTTTTAAAGCAATTGTTTTTCCTTTCTTTGTTGGTTTATCTTCTATCAGTAGCACCTCATGTGCTCGCAATGTTCTAATTAATTCCTTTAAACTGAGTACTTCGAGGTTTTTGGCTTGAGTTATGGCTGTTATCATTGGTCTCAAAATGATTGGGAGGCATCTTGTGATTTTCCTTACTCTCTCTTGTACAGAGTATGCCTTGCATTAGGATCACATTTCATTTACCATAGTTGTAAATCTAGAGTACATTTCATCGATAGTTTCTCCTTCATTCATTTCAAACTACTCAAACTTTCTTATGCCTATGTCGATCCTTGTTTCTTTCATATGACTCGTTCATTCATGATGAGTTTGTAGCGTGTCCCATAACATTTTTGTAATGACGCATTCATCGACTCTCTCACTTTCTTCCCTACTTAAAGCAAATGATAGGAATAATTGAGCTTTTGAGTTTAGAAGTACCTTAGATTTTTCTTATGGTGTCCAATCTATTTCTTTCTTTTCACCAAATTTTGGATCATTTTGGTTGACCCTTGGCGTGAAATCTCATTCTGTAATGATACGCCACATACCAGTGTCTTGTGATTTTAGACATAACTGTATTTTGTTTTTCCAGAAATAGTAATCTGAGCCATCAATGTAGGGTGGACTTTTTGATGACCCTCCTTCATCAACTTATTTAGCTTTTGACATTTTCTTTCTAGATCTTTTATCTAACACTATTTATGTGTTGATTTTAGAGACCATGCTCCGATGCCAATTGAAGTAGAAATTTACAAGAAATAGGGTTTGAATTGTAAGTTTACCTATTTAAAATTTGCTGAAAAAATTAACTCAAGATTGATCTTGGTTGTAAAAATCAGAAAATGGAGAACGTTCTTGGTTCTAAAACCATAAAACGAAGAACGTTCTTGGTTTGTTGAAAATAACAGTTTTAACTTATCTATTTAACTTAATAATTGAAAGACTGAAGTAAATAGATAATGGAAGAGATATAACACACAAATATATCCTAGTTCACCCAATATGGGTTACGCCCAATGCTCACAAATGTGAGATTTTCCACTAAGTGTTCAAAGCAAGAATGATCTTGGTTTTCACACAACTTTTGCAGATTAATCTTGATCTTGTTACAACTTACTACCTTTCAACTTAGAAAGGATTTCCAAAGATCAACCTTTCAATATTTAGAAAAGATTCACACTACTTTTCACACACATAACATAATTTTTACAAAAACTTTTCATGCTATTTCAATAAAATAGCCTTGAGTTTACAAAGTGGAGATTTAAAAGGTATGATAAAAACTGAATATGCTCAACTTGTGTTTGAGAATAGATTTTGATATTGGAACTCAATAGTGATTAAAACTTAGAGCCAATTCAGAACTGAACTAAAAGATGTTTGACAATCTCAAAAAATTTCGAATATGATTTCAAATGAAGTATTTCTTGCTTTCTTGATTTCTGATATTTCCTTCATCTTGAAGTCCCTTTTATAGGCTTCAAGAGAGCTTATGACAACTCATTTGTCCTTTGGAAGTTGTCCAACTATCATATTACAATGAGTGGATAAGATCAATCATAAAGCAAAAATGTTCTTGGATTTGGGCAACCTTGCTTTATGAAAATCAAGAATGATCTTCTTTCTTGCTTTGTGGTAACTGAGTTTTTACTTTAACTTGACATATATGTGAAGTGTTATTAATGCTTTGGAATACAAATACAGACTTTTAAAGATTGCATCATTGTTTTGTCCAAACTTGTCAATGTTTATGCTTGTTGCTTGCTTTAACTTTGGAGAATTTTTTGTTTTAATGGCATATGAATTATAGTCTTTGCATTGCCTCTTGGAGTGATCTTCATACTGAAATATATCCTTGCATATTTTGGAGAACATACTAAAACGAATATGCAAGTTCTAAATCTGATCTGATTACCTTTTAAAATTCTGGAACTTGTTGAGAAAATTATTCGTTTTCCTTTAGAAATGTCACAAACTTTATTCGTTTTTCTGACTTGGTTTTGTTTCTTCTTTATTATGATTAGTTTTGATTTTCTTTGTACCTATCATGATTAACACACTCGAGCAAACATATGAAATGCCAACTACACATAATCATAATTATAATCTTAATTACCATTTGTTTATCATCAAAACACTAATTTGTGATTTTGTCTTAACAATCTCTCATTTTTTGATGATGACTAACATGTCAATTGAGATTTTAATTTTGATTCTTTTTATGATTATATAGAGTGTTGTAGATAAAACAATTTCATACTCAATACAGTAATTACTACTTCATACTCAATGGTTCAAAAACAATTTCATTGATAAAGCAGTAGTCATTAGTTCAGACATAGTATCAAAACATTACATATATAATTATACAAAAAGGATCTTCTGAGATAAATGAAGTTTAAAATCTAGATTATACTTCTCCCCTTCTGGCACAAATAAAAGGGAGCATGAGCAACAACAAAGCTAAAATGACAATGATGGAGAAGAGCCCTCCGAGAATGAGGATAAGAATGTCTTTTGAATTTGTGGAAAAATTGGAGGTGGATTCGATACGGGTGGCTCAATAACAAGCTTTGGAGCAAGCTGGTTTGTCATACAAACTCTTAGAATAGTCTTTTCTTTATCCTGATGCATCATTCTGGCTATGTTGGTCTGGAAAGCATTGAAGATTGCCTTGTTGGTTTTTTAGCCTTTTTTTTCACCTTGGATTTTTTAATGGAGGTTGAACACCTTTAATAGGAGTAAATAAAGGAATGTTTTGAATAGGTGTAATAGAGGTGCAAAAAGTTGACAAAGTGGCAAAAGATGTATTAATATAAGGGAGAGAGTGGGTAGGGGTAAAGTTGTGAGGTATAGATGGATCAGATTCATGAAAAACCAAATATTTGCTAATGCCAAAAATTGAAGAACTCGTTTTCTGCGGTGAGACAAATATTGGTGACATGATAGAGGTGTGTTGATGAGGCATATGAGGAGACATACCATGAAAGAGCGAATTTGGAGTAGCGTAAGAGGCAATAATAGTGGTATTTAGTTGATCATTTTATGGATGAAGGGGAACGTTCTTTTGAGAAGGAGAATGTTCTTCAATTGTAGGTGGTATTGAATCAGTATGAAGTTTAGAGTGGTGCTTAGACTCTTTCCTTTGGTTGATGATGGAGTTGAGGTTACGTTTGGAAGAAGCTGAAGTACCAGTCTTGTCCAAAGACTGCTGGTCCTTTAGAAGGCCGATGAAGAAGTTCAACAAGGATTGATGGAGTGCGACATATTTCAATGTCTTTAATTTTGGGATAATGATTGATTTATCTGGAAAGGTTTCTCGCCTTGCAACAGAAAGCTCGTATAACCTCAAGATAGTAACAGTCATAAATTTGAAGAAAATCAGTCCAACCCAAAGCATCTGTATGATGTTGAACGATGGTGCTTTCATATTGTAAATTTTCAAAAACAAACACTCGACCAATAGCTATTGGTCTCTCGCCCCACTTTTCATTGTAAAGTTTTTGGTTTTGAGAAGAAATCAGAGGGGCGAATAAGAATCTTTGAAGAGGGTGGTTTGTTGGATATTTTGGTTTTAGGGTTTGAAGAATGTTCAGGGTTTGGACTTTTTGTGGAAGAACGTTCTGGATTTATTTGGAGAACGTTCTGGGTTTTTTTTGGCAAACTTAGGTTTTTTCAAATTTTTTGAAGCAAGAAAATCTGAAAGTGTGGAGGAGGACTTGAGTGATGATTTTGTCTTGGTTTTGGAGGGATTAAACTTGGATGGTTTCTTTTGGGAAGAAGATTTTTTAGGGGAATTTTCAGGTTGTTAACGATTGTGTAATGATGGTGCTGGTTCTGAAGTTGGAATGTTTGGTAATTGTGAGGAATAAAAATCGTCATCAGAGATTGGGTAGATTGTTTGGTAAGTTGTTTTGGATTTGGAAGTCCCAATACCAACGACAACATGCATTGATCTACATTTGGAGGATGAGGATGTCGGTGTGTTTTGATTGTGTTTCTAAGATGTGGTGGAGTTTGATGAATGGTGGGAATTCCGCATTGATACAAGAATGGAATAATGATGAAAAATAGGAGTTGGTGTGATAGGAGAGGGGCCTGATTCTCAGGAGGAAGACATTAGGTCAGAGAACGTTCTTTCTGATGAAGAATGAGGTGGTGTTGATTTAGGTGGTGGTGAAGGTGATCGTGTTGGAGATGGTGAAAGGGATGGTGAGGAAGATGATGGTGGTGTTATGGGATTATGGTTTTTTCGTGTTGAAACTTTTGTACGTGCCATTTTTGAAAGAAAGTTAATCTTGGATAAGGATGAAGAAGAGTGAGAAGACGTTTTTTTGCATAAACTGGAAAGTTGTTATTTAATGAAAAGAAAAATGACTTTTGAAATTTTTCTGAACGGTTATTGAGGAAATTGAGAGTGTCATGTGTGGCTTTGATTGATGGAGCAGACTTTTATTGGGAAAGAGGAAGTTTGGAGTTGATGTGGCAATAGTGGGTGGAGTGGCTGATACTTTATGATGAGTGGTAGCAATACGTGTTCAGAAGTTGACTTTTGAATTTTTTGCTTTATATAAAGAACGATGAACGTTTTGGAGTTGTTTTTGAGAAAGCACACAAATGGAGAACGCTCTCCATTATTACGAGAATGTTTTGGTTAGAGATTTTTAATCATTATGATCGTGATTTTTAATGATATTTAGTCGTTCCTTGATTGAAATAAAATTTTCTTCAACAAGAGGCTTCGTGAAAATATTATCAAGCTATTTGTTTGTATCAACAAAGACTAATTCAAATTCCTTTTTATTCACATGATCTCTAATAAAAGGGTATTTAATTTCAATATGCTTTGATGTGGAATGCTAGATGAGATTTTTGGAGAGATTAATATTGTAACACCCCGGCCATTCCCGTTACCGGCGATGCTACCTCACGACCTTCTCGCCCCCCTAACCACTCAGTTGGAAATAGCGAGTTTTTGTCTTTCGTGGGATTCGAGCCCGGTACCTGGGGGATAAGTACCGCCTTCACACAGTTCCCACTACCAATTGAGCTAGCTCCCCCTAACCACTCAGTTGGAAATAGCGAGTTTTTGCCTTCCGTGGGAGTCGAGCCCGGTACCTGGGGGATAAGTACCGCCTCCACATAGTTCCCACTACCAAATATCGCTAGTATTATCACAATAGATTCAAATATGAGAATAACTTACAGAAAAATCTTCCAGTTGTTTTTCGATCTATTACACTTGTGAACAATACTTTGCTACTGAAACACATTCTGCTTTAGTGGTTGATAGAGCAATTGCGCTTGTCTTTCTGCATGACCAACTTATTAAGGCTTCTCCTAGGAACTGGCATGCTATACTTGTGCTTTTTATTTCAATCTTATCTCCTACATAATCCCCATCATAGTAAGCCACAAGGTCAAACTGAGAACCTTTGCTATACCAAAGGCCAAGATCAGTAGTACCGACTAGATCGCAAAAAATTCTTTTTACAGCAATTAAGTTAGATTTTTTTGGTGTAGATTGAAACCTAGCACCTAATCCTACAACGAAAATAATGTGTGGTCTACTTGCAGTTAAATAGAGTAAAGAACCAATCATTCTCATATATTGTTTTTTAGAAATTGATTTTTTATTTTCATCTTTATCTAATAAAGAGGATGGACGTATGGGAGTAGTCATAATTTTAGCTTCACTCATTTTATATTTTGTTTAATAATTACTTTATGTATTTTTCTTGACATATGAAGATTCCATTTTTATGTTGCTTAATTTGTAAATCAAGAAAATACCTTAACTCTCCCATCATACTCATCTCAAATTCACTTTGCATAAGATTTGAAAAGTCATCACACATCTTTTCATTTGTTGATCCGAAAATGATATCATCAACATATACTTGAACAATGAGTAAACCATTTTTGTTTGTTTTCTTGAAAAGTGTTGTGTCAATTTTTCCTCAGGGAAATCCATTTTTGATCAAGAATGAGCTTAATCTTTCATACTAACGTCGAGGGCTTGTTTCAAACCATATAAATCTTTAGTGAGATTAAAAACATGGTTGGTCTATTAAAATATAGATATCGGATTGACACATATGAGCAGGCGTTGGAAAGATAAAAATTTGAGTTACAACTTTTGTGTTGGAATGAAAGACCAAATCCGAACATTACTGGGCCACAATTGCAAATTTCCTAATATGAATTTTTGTTATAATTTTAATTAGTGGGCCACTTGTTTTTAAACCATAAATCCTAAAGTCCAATATCAAGTACTATATATTGGCAGTTTTTTTCTTTTCTAAGGACAGAAAAATTAGGATTCAAATTGCTACAAGAAATAAATAGTGTTATTTTAATTTCATAGAAGGCTAATTTTATAAGATTAATCTACGAGTTCAGAGTTTCATCAACACCTTGAGATTCAGGTTACACTGTCAATTTCTATTCATGATTTTATTCTTGTTTATTTTATTATATTGATATTTTGATTGCTTAAATTGAATTTCAATAGGATTGATTAAATTTATTTGATAGGATTTGTTTTCGGTTTCTAATTTAATTGAATTATAATTTTGCGACGCTTGATCATTAATTGTAATATTTTGATGATTGTGATGCTTAATCCAATCAAAGATACCAAATTCACATAGGATTGATTACGCTTGTTTGATCAATTCTATAGTCAAATAAGAATAGAATCATAAATTAGAAATTAAACTCATTGAAAGAATTTGTGATAGGTCTGAAACTCGAATAAGTGGATTAATCGTTTTGCTCATATGTTAAATAAAGAATTCTAAAAAACCCCTTTTTAGTTTCAATTTTCAATTCGGTTATTTTTATTATATCAGAAGTCCTTGTGAAACGATTTGAATTATTACCTCTATTTACATTTTATCACTTGTGTTTGACTCGTGTGCGACAATGGATCAAATTGGCACCGTTGCCGGGGACTCTCTGATAATAATATTAACCCTGTTTTTAGGCGACTGTCTTGGATTGCTCCGAAATTTCACCAGAAAATCAGAAACAATTCAAGGAACAAGACTCTGTATAAGTTTCTTATACAGAAACGATGGTCAAAATCCCAAATTCCTTCATTTTGACCCTTTGTTTAATTTTTTTAATTTTTTATATTCTCCAAAAATTCCAAAAAATTTGTGTTGCCTTTAATTGATTTTTAGAAACTTGTGGTGGTATTTTTATATTTTTTTGGATTTTATTTGATACAGTTTTTTATTTTTCACTTCAATTTTAGCATTCAGGACATTGTTGGAATTTTCAGAATTGTTATTTTGTATTGCATTGTTATGATGATGCATGACTAGGGCTAGTTCTGCGAATCTTCATTCTCTTGAACCTGAAATAGATGGGACATTTCATTTACGTCGCAGACTTAATAGAGCTGCTAGTGTTAACGAGTTAGAGTTAGATACTGAAATTGATAACTTGTTGCAAAATATGGCTGATGCGAATAATAGAACCTAAAGACAACTTGCTGCACCTAATGTCAATTATAATGCATTATGTATCACATATCCTGAAGTTACTGTACCATTTGAACTTAAATTTGGTTTAATACACTTGCTTCCAAAGTTTAATGGTCTTGCAGGTGAGGATCCCCACAAACACTTGAAGGAATTCCATATTGTGTGTTCTACCATGAAGCCCCAAGGAGTCACAAAAGACCATATTAAGTTGAGAGCCTTCCTATTTTTACTTTAACCAGGTTTTGTTACAAGTTGGAATGATCTCAAGATATTGTTTCTAGAAAAATTCTTCCCTCCCTCAAGAGTTGCTTGAATTAGAAAAGAAATATGTGGTATCAGGCAGATTGACAGGGAATCATTACATGAGTATTGGGAGAGATTCAAGAAATTAGTGTCACACTGTCCTCATCACCAAATTTCTGAACAACTGCTCATCCAATATTTTTATGAAGGCTTGTTATCTATGGATAGAAGCATTTTGGATGCTGCTAGTGGAGGAGCACTTGTCGATAAGACTCTAGAAGCGGCAAGGGATTTGATTGAGAACATGTCCATTAATTCTCAGCAGTTTATGACTAGAAGCAATTCAACAGTGTTGACAAAGGGTGTGAATGAAATTCAAGCTTCTTCCCACAAGAATTTAGAAGGAAAACTTGATGAGCTCACATCTCTAGTAAAAAAATTGGCAATAGGTAAAACCCAAGCAGTTGTATGTGGTATTTGCACTTCTCTAGAGCATTCTTCAGATTCATGTCCTACATTGCAAGAAGACCCAATTGTTGATGCTCCTCAAGCATATGCATCAAATATATACAATCCTCAAGCCAACTATGATTTATCATCTAACAGGTACAATCCTGGTTGGAGAAACCATCCCAACATGAGATGGGGGAATTCATCTGCACAACAGCAACCTAGGCAGCAACAACAAAATATTCCTCAACAGCAAAACACTGCCTGCATAGTCAATAGTAAATCCAATTGCTCAGCTAGCCACTTCAATCAATCAATTACAGACTCAAGGGTCAAACCAATTGCCTGCACAATCAATAGTAAATCCAATTGCTCCCAATGTCAGTTCAATTACATTGAGGTATGGGAAAGGTGTTGAAATACCAAAGGTACTGAAACTGTAGAAAAAATAACAAGGTTGTCGAGGATACTTCGATATTTGAAACTGTTGATGTTGAGCAAAATATACCACTTCCTTTTCCTCAAAGGGCAGTGAAGACTAAGAAAATGAACGACGCAGATAGGGACAACGAGATCTTGGATATATTTAGGAAGGTGGAAGTGAACATTCCCCTTCTTGAAGCAATTAAACAGATTCCAAGATATGCAAAATTTCTAAAATATTTGTGCACACACAAGAGAAGGTTAAAAGGTAATGAAAGAGTAAACATGGGGCGAAATGTTTCAGCCCTCATTCAGCCCATGCCTCAGTAATACAAAGATCCATGAACTTATTCCATTCCATGTACCATAGGCAATAGTCAATTTGAAAATGCTATGTTAGATTTAGGAGCTTCCATTAATGTTATGCCTACATCTATTTTTAATTCTCTTGCTCTTGGACCTTTAGAAAGTACAAGTGTTACCATTCAATTGGCGAACAGGAGCAATGCTCGTCCCGCTGGACTTGTGAAGGATGTACTTGTTCGAGTTAATGAATTGATATTTCCTGCAGATTTTTACATTCTGGACATGGAGGGAGAGAATAAGTCCAACAAGGCCCTATCATCTTAGGCAGACCATTCTTGAAAACTGCTAGAACAAAAATTGATGTGCATGCGGGAACTCAATCCATGGAATTTGGTGATAGCATTGTAAAATGTAACATCTTTGATGCTATGAAACACCCTGTGGAAGAGCATTTTATTTTTCAAATAGAATTGCTTGCTGATTTGGTTGATGACACTTACTCATATATGTTTGCCACTGGTTTTCCTTCATTGACTGGTTTTGATGATACTTATACTTGTGAACTTTGTACAGATACTCAATTGTGCTATGTATGTGCTGAGATCGAAGCTGCCTTGCAAGTTGATCGTTGTACTAATATTGATATTTCTACTAACATAATTGATTTTGCAGACTTAGCTTCGGCCACTAGTGTTGTACCTTCAATTGAACAACCACCGACTATAGAGCTTAAACCACTTCTTAAACATTTGAAATATGCTTATTTAGAAGGAAATGGCAAGTTACCTGTGATTATTTCAGCCAAACTTGAAGATGAACAGGAACAGAAGCTGTTGCAGATTTTGAGAAAACACAGGAAGGCAATCAGATGGACCTTCGCTGATATTCCTGGTATTAGCTCATCCATGTGTATGCATAGGATACTACTGGAGGACGGGTTAAAATTAGTCAGGCAGCCCAAAAGGCAACTTAACCCATTAGTTTTGGATGTTGTAAAAAAAGAATTGACAAAGCTCTTGCAAGCAGGCATTACATACCCCATCTCTGATAGTCAATGGGTGAGTCCGGTGCAGGTAGTCCCAAAGAAAATTGGACTCACAGTGGTTAAAAATGAAAATAATGAACTTATCCCCACACGAGTGCAGAACAGCTAGAGAGTATGCATCGATTACAAGAGACTAAACTAGGCAACTAGAAAAGATCATTTTCCTTTACCATTCATTGATCAAATGCTTGAGCGTTTGGTTGGTAAGTCACATTATTGTTTTCTTGAGGGTTTTTCTGGTTATTTTCAAATCCATATTGCACCAGAGGATCAAGAAAAGACTACATTCACTTGTCCTTTTGGCACATTTGCCTACAGGAGGATGCCCTTTGGCCTATGCAATGCTCCTGACACTTTCCAACGCTGCATGATTAGTATTTTCTCTGACTTGATAGAAAATTGTATTCAAGTTTTCATGGATGATTTTACTGTGTATGGTTCCTTATTTGATGCATGATTGAACAATTTAGATAGAGTTTTGCATAGATGTATTGAAACTAATCTTGTGTTGAATTATGAAAAATGTCATTTTATGGTTGAAAAGGGAATAGTTTTAGGACATGTGATCTCCAAAAATGGGATTGAAGTGGATCCTGCCAAAATTAATGTGATTTATAATTTGTCTTATCCATCTTGCATCGGCAAGATTCGTTCTTTTCTAGGCCATGCAGGTTTTTACAGGCGATTTATCAAGGATTTCAACAAGATATCTCTTCCACTGTCGAATTTGCTGCAAAAAGATGTCAGTTTCACCTTTGATGATAATTGCAAGAAGGCGTTTGATTTCTTAAAGGCAGCACTAACCTTTACTCCCATAATTCAGCCACCCAGTTGGACCCTCCATTTTGAAATTATGTGTGATGCATCTAACTATGTCATGGGAGCAGTCCTTGCACAAAGGGTTGGTAAGGCTGCCCATGTTATTTATTATGCTTCTAGAACTTTAGATTCTACACAGGCTAATTATACTACCACTGAAAAGGAACTTTTAGCTATTGATTTTGTACTTGATAAGTTTAGATCATATTTGTTAGGTTCGAAGGTAGTTGTTTTTACTGACCATGCAACTTTGAATTTCTTGTTGAAGAAACCAAAAGCAAAACCAAGATTGATCCGGTGGATGTTTTTACTCCAAGAATTTGATTTAGAGATTAAAGATAAGAGTGGAGCTGAAAATATGGTGGCAGATCATTTGAGCAGAATAGAAATGGATGAGGACCCCATCCCCATTCAAGATGACTTCCTTGATGAGCAACTGCTATAGTTGCGTGAGGTAACTCCTTGGTTTGCTGATTTAGTTAATTATCTAGTTGCTGGAGTCTTTCCTGTAGATGCACCCCGAACACAAATACGCAAACTTAAAAGTGATTCCAAATACTATGTGTGGGATGATCCATATCTGTGGAAATTCTGTAGTGACCAGGTGATTAGGCGATGTGTTTCCCACCATGAGGCTCAATCCATTCTTCATTTTTGTCATGCCTTTCCAACTAGAGGACATTTTGGTCCTCAACGGACAGCAAGAAAAGTCTTAGACTCAGGTTTCTTTTGGCCCACTTTGTTTAAAGATGCTTTTGAGACTTACAAAACTTGTGAAGAGTGCCAAATAGCAGGAACAACAATCACTCGTAGGAGTGAGATGCCTCAACAACCTATGTTTTTCTGTGAAGTATGTGATGTGTGGGGCATTGACTTTATGGGCCATTTCCCTGTATCTTCTGGTTATGACTATATTTTACTAGTTGTTGATTATGTTTCGAAGTGGGTAGAAGCAATACCCACTAGGACTAATGATTCTAAAGTTGTTGCAGGTTTTATCAGATCAAATATTTTTTGCAGGTTTGGAATACCCCGAGCCATCATAAGTGATCAAGGCACTCATTTTTGCAACTGTACCATGGATGCTTTGCTTCGGAAGTATGGGGTTGTGCATAGAGTTCCTACACCTTATCATCCCCAAACTAATGGCCAAGCTGAAGTCTCAAATAGGGAAATCAAACAGATCTTAGAAAAGATGATGCAGCCAAACAGGAAAGGTTGTAGCCACCGACTTGAAGAAGCTCTTTGGGCTCATAGAACAGCCTACAAAACACCTTATTGACTTGTGTTTGGTAAGGCATCCCACCTCCCAGTAGAAATAGAGCACCGTGCTTATTGGACGGTCAAGAGTTGTAACCTTGAGATGGAGAAAGCAAGAACTTTGGAGAGAAAGCTTCAATTACAACAACATGAAGAGCTTAGACTCGAAGCTTACGAGAACTCTCGTATCTATAAGGAGAAAAATAAGTACTTTCATGATAAGATGATTTTTAGGAAGAAATTTTCCATTGGCCAAAAAGTTTTATTATTCAACTCCCGTTTGAAAATTAAGGTTGGGAAACTTCGATCGAAGTGGATTGGCCCTTTTGTTGTTACTAACATTTTTTCTCATGGTGTAGTGGAAATAAAAAGTGAAAACACAAGGAAAAAGGTTCAAAGTAAATGGACAACACCTCAAGCTATTCCATGAGAACCTTGTGCTTGAAGATTCTACCATAGAAGAACTCTCCTTGGAACAGACCACCTACACTGAAGTTTAAACAGGGAGCTCCCTATTCTTACTCTTATTTTATACTCGTTACTTTCATTGAGGACAATGTGTAATTTAAGTGTGGGGGTATTATTTAGGATTCTATTTGTTATGATTTTAATTATTATAATTCCAAAAATAATAATAATAATAATAATAATAAACTAAATAAATAAATAATGGACATTGTATTGCATGCTTTTCATCAGATTTTATGGTTGTAATTGTTGAGAGTTTGTTTGGATTGGCATGATTAGATAGTATTTTTGCATTCTTGGCAAAATAAATTGGATAAAAATGCTAAATTATGTATCATTTGTGATAAGTCATTAACCTTTGTGAGATTTTGTTTAGCCTTATTATAAATGGAATACATTTTTCCATCCTTTTTTTTCTTATGTGTTATCTCACTCATGATTGCTAGTTACGCTAGAATTTGACTTGACTCTTGTCTGCATGCATATATTGAAATGATCTAGGCATTTGTTTCTAATTAAGCTACCATCCAAATAAGCCTACCCTACAATTATCCATTTGTTGAAGCCCATTTGAGCCTAAGTACCCCTTTTTTCTTGTTATATAGCTCATTACAAGCCTAAAAGTGAAAAACAATGAATTGCCTCAATCTTGGGAGATAAAGGAGTCTTTCCTTACATAAATTTTAGTGGTGCTCAACTTGGTTGAGAGTGATGAAAAAAAAACGAAAGAAAAAAAAATTATATATATGAGGAAAAATGGTTGTGTTATGAACAAAGAGAGTATGAAAATAAAAGTTAATGATGTTTTGTTGAGTTGCTTAATGTTGTTTTTCTCTCTTCATCAGTACTCATTTATCCTCTTTGATTTTCAGCCCTAATCTCCTTAGGATTATCTCACCCTTACCTTGGCCACATTACAACCTAAATAAAGACCTTTTGATCATTATTTGCATGTGTTCCAAATATAGATTATAGAGGCTTGTCAATCCTATGGTAGTGCTAGCTTTCATGATGTGTTTTGAGTGTAAACAGTAGCCCAAACACTTTGAGTGTAAACACTTTGAGAGAATTTTATATCCTGAGAGGACTCTATCACTTACGATCCATATTTTAGTTAACTTGTCCTCTTGTTTTCCTTGGTTGCGATAACAAAACTATTCATAATTGCCTTAAGCTAGAAATATTTTTCTCTCTCCCCACTTGCATTAATAAAAATATTTGGAATCACATGCATTGTTTTGCTCGGAGTGCAAAAGTTTAAGTGTGGGGGAATTTGATCATAGCATTTGGGCACATGTTTTTAGGTTTTTAGTTTGGTATTTTAAAAGCTCTTTATAGCTTAGATTAATATTTTTAGCTTGTTTCTAAACTTTAGGTCGAATTTGAATTATAATTTTATTATTTGTATTTTAATTTTATTATTTACATTTTGACTCTTTCTTGCTGTGTAGGTCATAACTTGAGCTATGGACATCAGATTGACACATATGAGCAGGCGGTGGAAAGATAAAAATTTGAGCTACAACTTCTGTGTTGGAAGAAAAGACCAATTTCGAACTTTACTGGGCCGAAATTGCAAATTCCGTAATTTGAATTTTTGTAATAATTTTAATTAGTGGGCCACTTGTTTTTAAACCCTAAAGTCCAATATCAAGTACTATATATTGGCAGTTTTGTTTCTTTTCTAAGGACAGAAAAATTAAGATTCAAATTGCTACAAGAAATAAATAGTGTTATTTTAATTTTATGGAAGGCTAATTTTATAAGATTAATCCATGAGTTCAGAGTTTCATCAACACCTTGAGATTCAGGTTACACTGTCAATTTTTATTCATGATTCTATTCTTGTTTATTTGATTATATTGATATTTTGATTGCTTAAGTTGAATTTCAATAGGATTGATTAAATTTATTTGATAGAATTTGGTTTCGGTTTCTAATTTAATTGAATTATAATTTTGCAACGCTTGATCATTAATTGTAATACTTTGATGATTGTGATGCTTAATCCAATCAAAGAAACCAAATTCACATATGGTTGATTACGCTTGTTTGATCAATTCTATAGTCAAATAAGAATAGAATCATAAATTAGAAATTAAACTCATTGATAGAATCTGTTATAGGTCTGAAACTCGAATAAGTGAATGAATCGTTTTGCTCATTTGTTAAATAAATAATTCTAAAAAACCCCTGTTTAATTTCAATTTTCAATTTGGTTATTATTATTATATCAGAAGTCCTTATGAAACGATTTGAGTTATTAACTCTATTTACATTTTATCAATTGTATTTGACCCGTGTGCGACAGCGGATCAATGATCGCCTATTAATTTCAAGCTTCTGGGAGGAGTTTGAAACGAAGATTGTTTATCAATCTCATTTTCCTGAAGAAAAATTTGGTGCGATTGTTCCGTTTGTTGTTCCTCATTTAACAATTTTGTTTTTTAAATTAAAAACACGATCTCCTTTAGATTCTATTGAGTATCCCAAAAAAATCACTTTGTCTGATTTTGCATCAAAATTTCCCAAGTTGTCTTTATTGTTTTAGATGTAGCAGTAGAATCTAAAGATGTGAAAATATGAAATATTTGGCTTTCTATTTTTCCAGATTTCATAGGGTGTTTTGTTTATGATTTATGTTATTGATACACGATTCAAAATGTAGCATGAAGTGTTGATGGCTTCAGCCGAAAAATATTTCTCAAAATTTGATTCTTCTAAAATTGTTCTTGCCATCTCGTGCAATGTTCTATTTTTTCGTTCAACAACTCTATTTTGTTGAGGAGTTCTTGCACAAGATATATTGTGAGAGATACCAAGTTAATCAAAAAAAAAATTTAAAAGATATATTAATAAACTCCCCTCCATGATCACTTCTCACTAAGATTATGTTGGATTCTTTTTCATTTTGGATTTTTACATAATGTTTTGAAAGAAGTAATGGCATCATCCTTTTGTTTGAAAAATAGCACCCATGTGTATCGAGAAAAATCATCAACGATGACAAAGCCATATTTCATACCTCGTAGGCTAGTGGTTTTGATAGGACCAAAAAGATCAATGTGAAGTAACTCAAGGGATTTCTTAGTTGAAATAAAATCTTTTGCATGAAAGCTTCTCTTAACTAATTTTCCTTATGACAACTCATAGGCTTCAAGAGAGCTTATGACAACTCATTTGTCCGTTGGAAGTTGTTCAACTGTCATATGATAATGAGTGGATAAGATCAATCATAAAGCAAGAATGTTCTTGGATTTGGGCAACCTTGCTTTTTGAAAATCAAGAATGTTATTCGTTCTTGCTTTGTGGTAACTGAGTTTTTACTTTAACTTGACATATATGTGAAGTGTTATTAATGCTTTGCAATACATATACAGACTTTTAAAGATTGCATGATTGTTTTATCCAAACTTGTCAATATTTATGCTTCTTGCTTGCTTTAACTTTGGAGAATTTTTTGCTTTAATGACGTATGAATTATAGTCTTTGCATTGCCTCTTGGAGTGATCTTCATACTGAAATCTATCCTTGCATATTTTAGATAACATACTAAAACGAATATGCAAGTTCTGAATCTAATCTGATTACTTTTTAGAATTCTGGAACTTGTGAGAACGTTCTTCGTTTTCCTTTAAAAATGTCAAGAACGTTCTTCATTTTTCTGACTTGGTTTTGTTTCTTCTTTATTATGATCTAATTTGATTTTCTTGGTACCTATCTTGATTAACACATTCAAGCAAACATATCAAATACCAACATGCACGTGCACATAATTATAATCTTAATTACCGTTTATTTATCATCGAAACATTAATTTGACATTTTGTCTCAATCATAACTTTTTTCCTTTCCATTAAAAGATATTATTAAGTTGTGTATGGGTAAATAAGAGATATGCATCACCATTTTATAAGTCTGGATAACGTAAGTATGTTTTATTTATAAATTTTGTAAAATATGAAGTTCAATAATAATGAAAATTAAGTTTCATGTCTTAGATATCTATATAGTCGTTGTATTGACTTGGAAAAGAGTAAAGTGTATGGATTTATTGATCCAAGTTTCATCCAAGTTGAAAATGATCCAAGTAATATTCAAGCCCACATTCAAAATAAGTTGTACAAAAAAAAGAACTTGTTACCTAGAATCATATCTCATATAGTAAATATTTGTTTATTATAGTTATGGCTTATAATAGAGAACGTTGCCTATAACACATATTTAAATGTTTGTTGTCTAGTCATCATTGGCAATTTCATATTATTAATGCTAAAGAACTTAATGTACTATTTCTATGCATTGCGAAGGAAGCCTAGCAATGTATAGCGGTCAAATGGGACCATTTGCTTCTCGAGACATTTTACTTTTTTTCATTATGTGGGAATTGGAATTAATTCTAGTTTATCTACTTTTAGCCAGGGGGTGTGGGGGAGGGGGGGGAGGAGGGGGGAAAGAAACGTTTGTATTCAGCTACAAAGTTTACTTTCTACACTGCAGGAAGTTCTGTTTTTTTGGTAAAAAATATGTCTGGTTGATTTGTAAGTATTTAATTTATTTATTGCTCATAAGTA
>JBBPBT010001328.1:527559-585630 GCA_037974875.1 Cicer bijugum | reverse complement strand
GGGGGGGGGGGGGGGGGGGAAAGAAACGTTTGTATTCAGCTACAAAGTTTACTTTCTACACTGCAGGAAGTTCTGTTTTTTTGGTAAAAAATATGTCTGGTTGATTTGTAAGTATTTAATTTATTTATTGCTCATAAGTATTGTAATACATTTTATAACATAATTTTAATTACTATTTATATATTGTAGAACCTCTTAAGGGTATTTTAATTACTATTTTACTAAGTTGTTTACAAACGAATAACTTGATTTATAATATTATAATAATTTTATGTATTTAACATTTTTTTGTGATATTTAATTTTAGATTCAGAGACAAGCTTCAAATTATAAGGGTGACTACTATGTCATGTCACATATGTTTAATATTGTAATAGCCATTATTGTTGATACATGGACACAAGTATGTAAATTGATTGTGCTTGTTTTTTGTTCACATAATTGATGACTCGAGATCATTTCATCTGAATCAAATTAAAGTTCTAGAACGTTGTGTAAATTTTATTTTGTAATTAATTGAAGAAAATGGAAATGCTTGTATATGTGTGTATTGAATATTGCTACACTGTAATTTTGTTAATTGACATCTAAATCATCTAATTCCGTAGCATAACCCGACCTTGGAATTTCGTGTGTAAAGCATATGATTTTCCCGTCATATCAAAAGTGGTAAAAAATGCGAGACATCTTCTTTGTATTATATATTTTATATGAACTTCTGTTATTGTATATTTTGGTTATTAGTTAGTTATATAAAATTATGGTTATAAGTACAAAACTCTGATTTAAAATTCAATACGAAATATTGTATGTATGCATGGAGTAGTAGTAGTAAAATAAAATGAGAAATTTATTAAAAAAATATTTATTTTCTCTATCTATTACATCACTTATTTGAAAGAGCCTACTTAAAATATTATTTATTAAGTCGGTTATGCAAACGAACCGACTTAAAAGATGATTTGTTGGACTACATTTATAATGTTAAAGTTGGGTAAACTAAACCAACATAACAACATCAAGTTTTGTTAAGTCGGTTTAAAAAACGCATAAAAAAACATATTTATTAAGTTCTTTTTTGTTAAATCGGACATGAAATAACTTAAAATATATATTATAACCTACTTAAAAATAAAATGTTAAATTCCACTAGTGAATCGGTGATACTGTTGGAAAGTAAAAGTTTAGGGCTTATTTGTCCTTGTGGTGGAGATAGTCATGACATTAGTGTTAGTTCATCGAGTTCATTTTAATTTTAAGGGATACATCTATCTTGGAATTATATATATATATATATATATATTATGATTATTATTTTGGATAACAAACATGTATATCAGTACATATTATTGAATGTGTATGATGTGGGTTATTGGATACATACATAACCTTCTGTTAAGCTTTTGTAACCGTTTTACATTATTTCGGCTCCAATTAGTTTAGTTATTGAGAGCATCTCCAACAGTGAACTCCATATGGGTTCTTTAGATGGAGTCCACTGTGCCACATCTTGAAGCAATTCACTCATTTCCTACTCCAACGGTGAACTCAACATAATTCAAGTTCTACTATGCCACATCACTCTAAATCAACTCATTCATTTTTTACAGTTTAACTTTAACAAAATTATATTATATTCCATTACTTTAATTTATACAATAATATTTAATTTGTATTTAATTTTATAATAACTTAAAATATTAATTTAAATATTCTAATTAATATTATTATAAATAAAAATATGCTAATTAATATTATTAATAAAAATATTCTAATTAATATTATTAATAAAATTCTGAAGAAAAAGTATGAGTAACAAATTGTTCTTATTAATGAGCTAACAATCTTAATTAAAGGAAAAAAAAACTCACCATGGTATATTAACTAAAAAAAAGCTAATGGTTACAAAATTATTATAATTTAATAAATTAAAAAGAAGTTAATGGCTATAAATTAATAAAAAAATAATAAATTTAATATTATTAATAAATTAATAAAAGTTAACTGCTATGAAGCACCTTTCCTTCTTGAGAGTACTGTGATGACACTTTGGCACAACTCTAACTGTGAACCCACAAAAAACTAGAAGTTAAGTAATTACACGCTGGCGGACGAATGCATTTTACCTCGCGTTGAAGATGCTCTTAGAGCATCTCCAACGGTGAACTCAATATGGGTTCCTTAGATGGGGTCTACTGTGCCACATCATCTTGAAGCAATTCACTCATTTTTTACTCCAAAGTTGAACTCAACATGATTCAAGTTCTACTATGCCACATCACCCTAAATCACCTCATTCATTTTTTACAGTTTAACTTTTAAAAAATTATATTATATTTTATTACTTTAATTTATACATTAATATTTTATTTGTATTTAATTTTATTATAACTTAAAATATGAATTTAAATATTCTAATTAATATTATTATCCATTATTTTAATTTAAAATTAAAATAAAAATTTTAAATTAAAATAAAATTGAACTTAAATTTTTATAACAATAATAAAAATTAAATGTTAAATACATGACATAAATAATTAAAAATGAAAAAGTAAATAAAAAAGTACCGTTAATAAAAATTTTAATAAAATTCTGTAACAAAAATTGTGAAGAAAAAGTATGAGTAACAAATTGTTCCTATTAATGAACTAACAATCGTAATTAAATTGAAAAAAAAAAAGACTAACGTCGTATATTAACTAAAAAAAGTTAATGGTTACAAAATTATTATTATTTAATAAATTAAAAAGAAGTTAACGGCCATAAATTAATAAAAAATGATAAATTTATTATTATTAATAAATTAATATAAGGTAACTGCTATGAAGCACAATTGCTTCCTGACAGCAGCTTCGTGACAGTACCGTGATGACACCTTGGCACAACTCTAACGGTGAACCCACAAAAAACTAGAAGTTGAGTAATTACACACTGGCCGACAAACTCATTTTACCTCAATTGGAGATGCTCTTAGATATGTTAGCTAACTTGTAGGCTTTTGTTGAGATTAGTTACTTTACTACTTCTGGTTTTTCCTTTCTATATAAATATCTTTGTTTAATATTCAATGATCAAGAAGTCTTTTTCATCACTTCAATAATATTGTAATTATAATATGGTGATTTCCTAGATTACTCGTTCCATGTCCTCTTCCATTGCTCAGAGTACGATTTACACTGAGTTGGCTATCGATCTTTGGAACGAAATCAAGGATCGATTCACCAAAGGTAAACTATTTTCATGTTTCTCATCTTCTTCGTGAAATTCACACAAAAATAGAAGGATAATCGAACACTTTATCATTACATAGATAATAACTAAAATTTCATAGATTTAAGGAATTTCATTTAATCCATAATCAATGAGTAGATTAGCCGTTGGAAATGATGGAAGATAAATGAAATTGATGATGACATTTAATGTTGTGAATTGAAAAATGAGAAGTCCCACATAGGAGGAAATACACTCATTAATAGCATTTATAAGGTGGAGGTATCACACTTGGGTTGGGCCCCAAGGGCACCGCAATTTAGTGAAGGAGGGAGAATGCAAGCAAATGGAGCACTTGGGTTGAGGCTTTTCTCACTTCTTCCCCCTTCTTTCTTCTTCTTTTTCTTGAGGAGCCTTAGTGCTATATTACGAGTGTCAGTCATTCGACTGCCATAATTTTAGATCGATTTTCTACAGTGCAGTAGAACTCTGTTACAGAGTAACTGAGCTGTTTTATCCTGAAGACTTTGTGGTTGATATGACGCCTTGTTATTTTTAATCGGTGGCATTGTTATTTTTTAAAAGTATTTTTTTGAAACAACATTAAAAGTTTCCTTTAAAGTGTAAATGCCTTCTCCTTTGCTTCCAAAGATCAGTACCCTATAAAATAATAGTTTTTGGCTTAAATAGAATTTGAAAATGATTGCATGAGCATTACGCCAAATAGAAGCACAATACGCGCTGCTGCTTTTAAAACTAATTGTGCATCAAGCTTGTGCAAAGCGCTGTGAGACTACTCCAATGCGCTCCAAGGTAGGGAGTTGTGCCAGCAACTTAATTGAGGGTAGGTGCAGTATGCTCTTATTTCATCCTGTTGCGTTCTAGGCTTTAATGAAAGGCAATTTAGCACTCTAAAAACCATTTTGTGTCTACAGTAACCCTATGTAACTTCTCAGATGTCCGTTTTCTAATGTAATTGACATCTAACATTAAAATGTAATAAAATTACTTCAAGAATGTTTGTAGTTAGAAAAGGTTAGTAGCCAAACATATTAAAAACATTAAAATTCTGTGTTTATTATAATAACTATTAAGCCACAAGAAACTTATAAGGTTTTTGATTTAATTCATTTAGATATATGGGGTCCTCTTTCTATTGCATTTATTCATGTAGTGGCAGACTTTTTAAGGAGCCATCGGGAGCTACGACATTCCCTATTTTGTTTATTTTTTATTTTTTTATAAATATTAATAATAAATTATTAAAATAATAGTGATAAGTTATTAAAACATCACTCAAACTTTTAGGGAATGGAGAAACTTATTCACCATTGCATCCCATATCCCTCTCTTCTCTGCTCTTCCTCTATTCCCTTGGACTCTTCTTTTATCTGCTCTCTCGTCTCTCCCTCTCAGCATTCTTGTTCGCGGTCGACCAACATCCACACAATGAGAGTCTCTCTCGTCTCTCCCTCTCAACATTCTTGTTCACGGTCAACCAACGTCCACACAATGAGAGTCTCTCTCGTCTCTCCTTCTCAACCCTCTTTCGTCTTCCATGCGACGTTCGTCTCTCCCTTTCAACCCTCTTCTTTGCAGCCCCCACACGGCGTCAATTTCTCACTCAGATTCTCTCTTCTTGCATCTAACATCTCTATTCTCCTATCTCCCTCCTTTGAGACCAACAACACCGCCTTCTCGTCTGTCTCTCTTTGCTTCTTCATCGTGTTTCGAAGTCTCTGACTATCTCAATCTACTTCTTAAACTTTTTAAGTTCTTACTCGGTTACACTTTTCCTCTTCTACTATTTTTTAGTTTTGATTTGTTTTAGTTTAGGATTGTGAACTAATAGTAGTGTGTGAATTGTATTTGTGAATTTGTGAATGATTTTAGTGTGAGAATTTGGATAGTGAACTTTAGTGTGTGAATTGTGACTTTGTGATTGTGAACTGTGAACTACTTTTCTAATTAGTGTAGTATGGATGTGAGATTATGAATTTGTGAACTCTTTTACTTTATGAATATGAATTGTGAGTTTGAGAATTGTAAAATGTTTGTCTTAATGTGTTTGTGATTTAGTTTTTCTTTTTTTTGTTACTAAGTTAGTGTTGTGTAATTAATTTCTATATTTTTTTCGAAGTAATAAGATCTTTAAACATAAGAAAATTGATGTATTTTTCCAGAAGATAGTTTTCGACAAAGATAAAAACTGTAAAGCTTCAACATCGACACTTGAAAAGCATCATTCCAGTGATTAAATTGTTCAACCGGATGCTACACCTATAGCTTCATCACTCCTAAACTTAACAATTTCTCAATCTCATTTCCCCTCTCTATTGTTGTGTTTTGCAATTTTTTATACGCTTAAATTGCAAATTTACAATTTAAAAAACAAATATACAATATAATATTATATTTAATTTATCATTAAAAATTATAAAATTCGATACCCTTAATTTTTTTTTATCAAGATCCGCCACTCAATTCATGATCATCACTATTTTCTCCCTACTAATAATTTCAATCGACATCCTTCGTTATTTTTAATAAAACATAAAGGTGAACTAAATTGTTATTGTAGAATTTTGTTGCTTTAATTTCCACAGAGTTTGATTGCATCTTGCATGCATCAAACCTCGTGTGTGTAAACCCCACAACAAAATTATGTCGTTGAACACAAATTTCGACATATCTTCAATATTGTTATTCTCTTCTTTTTCATTCTCACGTACCTCGTTATCTTTGGTCCTATTACAGTTAGCCATGCTGTATTTCATATCAACAGGTTGCCTACCGCCCTTTTGAAAGGTAAATCACCTTATGAGGTTCTCCATGATGTACCTCCCGTCCTCATTGATCTTAAGGTTTTTGAAAGTCTCCCTTATGCTTCCACTTTGACAAATAAATGAGGTAAAGTTTATCCTCGAGTCACTTAATGTATGTTTCTTGGTTTCAAGAATGGTACTAAAGGTTGCATTGTTCTAGATATTCATCCAGACAAATTTTTCTTTCAAGGAATGTTCACTTTTATGAAAAAACAATTTCCATATGATCATGTTTTTGATTCATCTGTTACTAGTCATTTACCTACTTTTCCCGCTTCTAGTACTTTGGATTACAAATTTATGGTGCCTTCACATGGCACATCTACTATTCATGTTTCTTGTAACTATTATGTAGATTCATAAGATGTTTCATCCGCTCCTCCTTTATTTGTTGTTCCTGTTTTTCCATATCTGATTATATTGATTCTGCTCATTTGGCTGCGCTCGTAAATCCTACAGACAATCTAATCCTTCAAACTATTTGAATGATTTTATACGTACAACTCTTGACAACAAACCATCATCTCAAAATTCAGGTATTTTGTTGCCCTTATCCTTTGTTATTTTGTATCAAAATACGTCCCCTAACCACAAAAAATTTGTTTTGGCCATGTCTTCCAATCACAGTCCTATTCTCAGGCCTCAAAACATTCCACGTTGGACTAGGGTCATGTCTGTTGAACTAGAGGCTCTTCATTCTAATAACACATGGATCATCACCTCTCTCCCTACTAGAAAAATTCTCATTGGTTGTAAATGGGTGTTCAAGAATAAATAGAAAGCCAATGGTTCTATTGAGCATCACAAAGTTTGTTTGGTGGAAAAAGGTTTCTCTCAAATCAAGAGCGTCGATTTTCTGGATTTTTTTTTAGCCTTGTAGCGAAGTTAACAACTGTTCGGTTGCTTTTGGCCATTACTTCATCTCATAATTGGCACCTTCAACAATTGGACATCAACAATGCGTTTCTCTATGGTAACTTAGATGACGAGATCTACAAGAATCCTCCTCCCAATCTCCACTTTTCTTCGTTTAATTTATCTCACCACTATTAGACCTAATATCACATATGTTGTTCAACAAATCAGTCAACACATGTATTCTCCTATTCAAACTCATTATACTGCTGCCATTCGTGTCCTACGTTACCTCAAGAAGAATCCTGGCCAACGATTGTTTGCCCTTCTCAATCTACTCTTCAGCTCAAGGCTATTGTGTCTCGCTCCTCATTTGAAGCAGAATACAGAGTCCTCGTTGCAATTGTTTGTGAGCTGCAGTGGCTCACTTACCTTCTAACTGATCTTCAAGTTCCTCTAATTACTCTTGTAGTTTTATTCTATAAGAAGAAACATATTGAAATCGATTGTGACATTGTTCATGAAAAACTACAATCCAAACTATTCAAGTGTTTGCTAGTTTCATCATCAGACCCTCTTGCATATTTTTTTAGTAAGCCACTTGATCATCAACCTTTTTTTACTTTGCTTTTCCAAACTAGAAGTTTTTTATACACATTCTCCAATTTGTAGGGGGTATTGGATAGAAAACCTTCAGTTTGGGTTCCGTAATTTGTTTTAGCTCTAGTTAGTTTAGTTAGTTTGAGATGTGATTCCTTGTAGCTCACGGGTCAAATGAGTCATAAAGACGTAGCTTAGGGCAACAACTCGAGTCGTTTCACAAAGACTCCTAATAATATTAACCTAATTTAGAATCAATAAAAATTAAAGAGAGGTTTGAATTTAAGTTCGGACAAAATGAGAAAACGAATTACAATCACGCATGTTGGAACAGTTAATTCACTAGTTTGAGAATTTCAAACCTATCACGGGTTCTATCAACAGATTCAATTTCTAAATTGTGACTTTATTCCTGTTTTGACTATAGAAATAATCAAACAAGTGTAATCAACCCTATGTGAATTATGTTTCTTTGATTGAATTAAACATCACAGTAATTGATGGATTATAGTTAACAATCAAAGGCAAAAAACTACAATAACTTAATTTAGAAACTGAATAATGTCAAACCAAATTTATCAATTCTATTGAGATTCAAATTAAGCAATAATAGTAACAATACAATCGAATAAAAATAAATAGAATCATCATCGCAAAATTAACATTACAAATTAAACCCTTGATTAAATTCTGAAACAGTGGATTAACTCTAAAAACTAGTCTTCCATCCAAGAATCCGAAAATAGAAGGTTATTTATAGAGAGAGAAAAAAAATTCTTTAAATATCTTGGTATTTGATTATCTTCGTGTCTCTCTATATCTCTTTTCAATAAAAAAAAAGTTTTGCTCTAAAAACAACCTTAATTGTTTTGGGCTCTAAAAGCTCTAGGGTTAAAACACAAGTGGCCTGATGCTAAATATTATTACAAAAGTTTAGGTCACGTAATCTACAGTTTTTACCAAGTAAAGATTCGAGTTGTTCTTTTGAGCCAATATAAAAATTGTAACTTTGACTCTTAGCTTCCCATTGCCTACTTGCACGCATCAATTCGTTATCTAGAGCTCAAGTTATGGCTGTAGAGCGAGCAAGAATCAATATGAAAACAATCACATCAAAAATTACTTTTGACACAAAGTTTAGAAAGACACCAAAAATCTAATTTTATGCTAAAAGAGCTTTTGAAATGTTACAATACAAAGCCATAAACATGTACCTACATGCATTGATCAAGAGGTTAGCTAACTCCTAGGGTTATGTGGAGATTAGTTAGTTATTGCTTCTAGATTTTCCTCTCTATAGAAATATCCAAATTTAATACTCAATGAGCAATAAGTCTTTTTTTTTTTATCAATTCAAAAATTTTGTAATATGGGTTGAGGTAGAACTTTAAACAATTTTAGTGTCCTTAAAACTTCTCTTACTTTTGTTAGAACTAAGTTGGTTTTAAGAACTATGACCTTTACTTATTTTGATGAAAAAAAAATTATTTTGTGTGAACAATTTATAGTAATATTGTGATTAAATATGTAGTTCCCACATCAAGTGAATTTCATATAATCCTACATTGCTTTTATGTCCTTATGTTAAGTTTGGTGAACACGCTCTGATATGTGCCTATGGTATTTTGGAAAATAAAAATAATGCTTTGGTATGTTGCATTTGATTGTCTCCCTCTGATAATCTTTATAAGTATGTGATTGTTTGCCTCTGATAATCGCATCAAACATATGATCATCTGACTCTATCAAACAATGTGTGCTTTGATGAAAGTTAATACTTTGATGATATTCTATGCTCCAAAGAAGAAACAACTATTTGCATTCTCTGATAAACACCCTGAATCATTGTTGTGTCTAAAGGTCTCTGAGACATTCTCATCATATCATCTGCTCCTTTTGTCTACGTACCAAGATACGCATAATTAATTACAAAGACTTGTTTTGACATGTTTTTAATGGCAAATCAATCTTAGAAGATTTGATACAAAACTGCATAATATATGTCGATTTCTTTCATTTAGGACAACAAATAGAAACCTTAAAGATTTGTATAAAAGAATGTGAAAACCTTACTTGCAAAGCACAAGAAACAATGCACTGCAATAAACATAATACAACCGTCTATGCACTCTTATTCTTAACTCTTGTTTTAAATAGTGCGGAGATATATTTCTCATAGTACAACTTTATAAGCACACTCTTGTGAGAGATTATTTTAAGAAAACCTAAACCTATTACTCTTGTAACCTAGCCCAATAGTCATTGCTTCCCTCAACAACTTGACAGCACTAGGCTAGAAGATTGAGAAGACTCGAACGTAGTCAATTTGACTAGTAGATGTTTAGTGGAAGTATAATTCAGTGGCAAATCAGTGGATTATATCTTTTAGGTTTAAGGGACTGGATATTTGTTGTGTTGGTGGTGAACCAAGATAAATTGGTTATGTTATTCTGTTTTTCTATTTATTTGCTTTATTTTCATTACTTTGGTTTAGTCTTTTTATAAAAAAAATTTAAAAATCAACCACAATTCAAACCCCACATTTCTTGTGCTTCTTGTTCTAAAATTGGTATCAGAGCTCGGCCTCAAAGCTGAGCACTTAATCGTATTTGAGTAAAGATCTTTATTATTATGACTAACTCATCTTATAAAGTTACAAGTTTAAACGTTAACTGGCTCATAAGTTTCTACATCTCTCACGGCTCTGAACTCTGGGATATAGTTGAAGACAACTATGAGGCTCCAAAATACATTGCTAGCATTGAAATATCCAGAAAGATTCTCAATTCTGATTAAAATAAATAATACGTAATGCATCATAAATCCAAAACCTTATTGAATTAATACTATCAACTTGAAAAAATAGTTTTAAAAATGTAGTATCAATGAAACAACAAAGAGTATCATTGATGTTCTAGCTCTCAACTAGGAAGGAAATAAGAAAGTATAAGA
Source organism: Cicer bijugum (assembly GCA_037974875.1). Lineage (NCBI taxonomy): Eukaryota > Viridiplantae > Streptophyta > Magnoliopsida > Fabales > Fabaceae > Cicer > Cicer bijugum. Next base: position 575,185 of record JBBPBT010001328.1, on the reverse strand, counting down.
AGCCAAAGAATATCTACTCGTTAGAAAGTATGAGCATTTCCAAATGAAAAAAGACAAAGACATTGAGACAATGTTCTATAGATTCTATACTCTGGTGTCTAGACTGAAGGTTCTCCAAAAGAGCTACATTACCTCCGACCATGTAAAGAAGATCTTTAGAAGTCTTCCTAGCAAGAGGAAACCAGAGGTAACAACTATTAATGAGGCAAAGTATCTAAACAAATACCTCTATAAGAGCTGATGAGCTCACTCAGATCTGTGACATTGAACTGGTTGAAGATAAGCCATGAAAGTAATCAAAATCCTTGGCCTTCAAATCCCAATGAAAGTAGACTATGATGGCTACTTGGGATAACTCTAATTAATCATCTAATGAAAATGAAGAGCATGAAAATATGACTCAAATGGTTGACTATCAATCTCACCCTGACTTTGATAATGAATTTGTTGATGAAGAAATTGAGGTACTACTTGACCTATCTCGTAATGAACTTATAGATATGTTAAATGAGTTTCTCAACAAAAATCATATGGTTTCTTCAAAACACAAGTCTCTTAGAAAAGCTCATGATATATTAACTAATAAATGTAGTTCCCTTAAAAAGGACGTTGAAAACCTAAAAATGGAAAATCTAACTCTAAAAGAAAATGTTCCAAAAACATCAGAGGATAGAATATGCAATTATGTTAAGTACAAAATAGCCTTTTAAGAATTTATTGCAAATGGCATAGACAGAAGCAAGCAAGCTTTTATGATATATGGTGTTAGTAGAAACAATAAACATGACATTAGTTTTGAAGAATTAGGGAACACTCCAAAGGCTAACATATTTGATAGTACTTGTGTTCATTGTCTAAAGAAGACTTGATGGGAGTAATATTTTAAGGAAAATAGATTAATCTAGAAAAGAAGGTCTAGCGTATAGGGCACAACCTTAGAAAAATAAAAATAAAAAAGTATTTTCCTCATAATGCCTTATTATGCCACAATTTTGATGTGATGCAAGTTAAAAAAGTTGTATGTGATAACATCATAGGTACACTGTTAAACCAAGAAAGAAAGTCCAAAGATAATTAATAGGTGTGAGCTAATCTTTTAGATATGGGCATAAGAAACATTTTTCACACACAACCGATCCCTAGAAGTAGTGTAATGTTTTTGCCAACCACATACAATAAAATAAATAACAAAGAAAATGATGTTTTTTTTAGCATCCTCAAAAATGTAAAAACTCTAGATGAATGCTCACCAAATATTGTGTGCATATCAAGCAACACAAACTATTTTGCTTATAAATTTATGATTGTCATGTTTTGGTGAAACAGCTTATTCTAGTGGTATTAAGGGGTTTATTTCTAGATAATGCCACTTTAGTTTTGGTTGATTTTTGCAATTTCTTTAAGAAACTTGTTCTAAGGTACTTAGTGTGTAATTTTTAGCACAATTGGAGTCTCAAATTGTTGTGACACTTTTTCAATAGGAAACAATTTTCCCTCCTTCATTTCTAACTATCATGTTGCATTTGGTCATTCATATGGCATATGAAGCTTAGGTTGTTGGACATGTACAATATTGATAGATGTATCCTATTCAGAGGTATGCATCTTTTATGATCACCAATTTGTTTAATGAAAATGGCATAGATATCTAAAATAAATTCAATTTTATGTTTCTTCTAACTCTTAAGTCCTTTGTACGCAATAAAGCATACCCAGAAAGATCAAGTGCAGAAGGTTATTTGGACAATGAATGTTTGACCTTATGTTTGCAATACCTATTTGGGGTTGAAACAAGGTTAAATAGGCCTAGAAGGAATTATTATGAAATTGATTCTACATTGTTAGATAATGTGATTTTCTTACATCCTATTTGAAGACCATTGGAGGGTAAAAGACAACAAAAATAACAATTAAGGAAACAAAAGAGAGTGAGTAGAACTAAACTTGAAAAAAAAGAGTTAGCACAAGCATATAGATATGTCCTTTCTAATTTTTACGCAATTGTTGTATTTATAGTGTAAGACATCAATCATATTTAAGTTTTATACTAATTTATATTTTGTATAACATTTTTAACTTCACTATTATTATTTTTAAAGAACATATTATAGTTCTTAAGAGACAGTCTCGGCCGCGCCGATTATCACAACTTGAAATTGATAAACAACATGGTCAAAAATTTATTGAGTGGTTTCAACAAAGGATGAGCATATAAAAGTTGTATTGTTTTAAAGTTTAGTGATTTTTTACTTATTTTCATGTAATGTTTTAGTTTCAACGCTTGAATGAACAAATGAGTCCACGAGTTACTCATGAATTTATATGGTTGGCTTCTAGGCCATCTGAGGCAGTGAGAAGATACATTGGTTATGCAATTGATTTTTCAGGTTTAACACAATGAAGAGAAATAGAGAGATATCAGAAAACACAAATTAATGGAGTAGTTGTAAAGACTAAGACTTTAAAAGATGAAATTGATTACTTTGGAAAATAAACTGGTGTAATTGAAATGGATTATTATGGCAAGTACAAGGTTGTTCTATTCAAATATAATAGGGTTGATATCAAGAGAGGTGTCAAAAAAGATACGTTTGGGCAGACATTTGTGAATTTCAATTTTTTCAAACTTATCAGAAAAATATTTGCGATGACCTATTTGTTTTTGCTTCACATGCTTAAAATGTGTTTTATGTATACTATGAGAGAAACAAGGACTAGCTGGTTGTTCTTAATGAAAAGATTAGGGATATCTATGGTATGGGTGATGAGGAATCTAAGAAAATTGAAGAAATATATGAGCAAATAATGCATGATACAAGTGAAACTACTCGAAATGTTATTAATTTAGTTAGACTTGAAGTTGAGGAAAATAATGATTTCTTCGAAGTTGTTGTGAAGAAGAAGAAGAGGAAGAATGAAGAGGAAGAATGAGGTAATATGTTTTAGGTGTCAACCTTGAGTTAATGTTTTAGATGTGAATTTTATGTCATCTTCATTTATGTTTGTCCAATTTTTTAATGTTTGTTCAATTTTTTGTTAATGTGTTATTATACTTGCTTGAGATTATTTCAAAAATAATTTTTTATTAGGAGTAGTAGTGGCACGAAGAAAAAAAGTTAAACATTAGGAATTGAATAAGTGATAATGAAAGAATACCAAATCTTCCTTTTCATACAAACTCAACCAACATGCAAGAAAGTAATGTTGCAGAAGGTGTCATACAACAGTCTATAGAATCTTACTCCATTCCTTCAGACATTGAAGCCGAAGAAGAACCAATTGAAAACAATATAAATTTTATATCATTTCATTTGTTATATTTTATTTATGTAAACATAGTGATTTATGCTTTTATGAATTTTGTTTTGCTTGTAGATGTAGAATTTAAATGGGTTAGAGGTCCAACAAGAATAATAGATGAAAGGAAAATGAAAGATGGCGACGTCATAATTGTTCATTTAGATAACTATGTCGACCCATTGGGAATGAAGCGACAACTCTTACTCGTTTCATAGGTAGTGTGGTTAGAAGGAATCAATATGCTTTCATCAGCTACAAATCATGGAAATACATGCCAACGAGTATCAAAGAAGAGATGCTAAAACTAATAGAGGTATTATTATTGTACATTCCAATTATTTTTAAGTCAAAAGTTATAATATAACTTAATATTGTATTTAACATCTCTCATTATGTAGAGTAAATTTGAGCTTGTTCGTCCAATAAATAACTCAACAAGATAAATGATAAATTTGAGTTGAATGATAAGTGGAGGCAACGGAAAAGTTATAATGTCTACGATTGCATATGTTCTTGACTCTATTGTCTGCAATTCTGGTTCTGCATCTTCCAGAGTGCAGAAAAATGCATTAGGAAGCAGAAATGATATTGCATGGAAACATGGTGTATTTGTTGATGGAGGAATCAGAAAAATAAAATGCAATTATTGTAGAAAAACATTTATTACAAAGTGTACAAACTGAAACATCATTTGGCTGGTACACAACTCAACGTTGTTGCATGTGATGTTGTACCTGATGATGTGAAGAAACACATGTTTGAACTTGTAAAATCCTTGAAAGATAAATCATTGAAGAAAACTGAAGGGAATGATACATATAATGTAAAAGGAAAAAGGTTATTAGAAGAGGATAAGAATGCTACCTCTTCAAAACATTTCAAGAGAAATGTAGTAAGTACTCAAGCCACCATCAACAACATTTTTAAGAAGAATTTGAAAGAAGAAGCGTGTCTAGAAATAGCTTCGTTCTTCTACAATAATTGCATAGTCTTTAATGTTGCAAAGAGTGATGAATTTATAAGGATGTTGGAGATGGTTTCAAGACATGTCCTTGGTTTTAAGCCACCTTCCTATCATCAAATCAGAACAAAGTACTTGAAGCAAAAGGTGGAGGAGACAACTAAGGTCATTGAAGAACACAAACTTACATGGAAGAAAACAGGTTGTACTATTATGAGTGATGGGTGGATGGACAAAAGACGGATGAGACTTTTGAATTTCTTAGTTAACAACCCTAAAGGTACTATTTTCTTAAAGACAATAGATGTTTCTCATATAATAAAAACTACTGATAAAATATATCAAATGATTGATCAAGTAGTAGAAGAATTTGGAGACGAAAATGTTGTGCAAATTGTGACCAACAATGCAACAAATTACAAAGTTGTTGGTACGATGTTAATAAAAAGGAAGACGCTCTATTGGACACTGTGTGCAGCACATTGTATTGATCTTATGTTAGAGGATTTTGAGAAAAAGATAACAGTTCATCATGAAACAATTTCAAATGGGAAGAAAATTACCCAATATATATATTCAAAGGCTTCTTTAATTTCTTTATTACAACATTTCACCAAAGGAACATATATGGTGAGACCAGTCGCTACTTGATTTGCAACATCTTATTTAACTTTGGGTTGTTTGATGGAGAACAAATGATCATTGATAAGAATGTTTATATCTAATGAGTGGATATCAAGCAAGTTTGCAAAAACTAATGAAGGGAAATATGTTGAAGAAGTGATTATGGATAAAGAGTTTTGGAAAAAGATTGCAATTTGCTTAAAAGGTACTTATACATTAATCAAAATACTTCGTTTAGTGGATTCTTATGAGAAACCAGCGATGGGATTTATTTATGAGGCAATGGATCAAGCTAAGGAGAGAATCCAAATTGCCTCCAATGGTGTTCAAAGAAGGTACTATTATTTCTATTTTCTACAAATTATGTTTCTGCAAATTATGCATTATGCCTTCAAATTCTGCATAATGCCTTCAAATTCTGTAAATTCTGCATTTTATTTCTGTAAATTCTGCAGAATGCTTTCAAATTTTGTACATTATGTAAATTATGCATTTTATTATGTACATTCTGCAAATTATTTATGTAAATTTTGTACATTCTGCAAATTATGCATTTTGTCATGCCTTCAAATTATACATTTTATTTCATGCCTAAAAGTAATTGTTATTTCTATTATTTAGTTTCAAGCCACTATGGGATATCATTGATGAGAGGTGGGATAAACAACTCCATCGACCTTTACATGCGGCTGGCTGCTACCTTAACCCTCAACTACATTACAGCCTTGGATTTAAAGCTGATTATGAAGTCAAACATGATTTATATGACTGTTTACAAAAGATGGTGGGAGATGTTGAAGAAATCTGCAAGATTGATGCTCAACTGGAAGATTTCAAAAGACAAGCAGAGTTTTTTGGTAGTCCGATAGTAAAGGCTACACTTAAAACCAAAACTCCATCACAATAGTGGGAATCATATGGGGATGAGCATCCAGAACTTCAAACTTTTGTAATTCGTGTGTTAAGCTTAACTTGCAGTTCATCTGGATGTGAACGAAATTGGAGCACTTTTGAGATGGTAAAAATTATTTTAAAATTTTACTTTGAAAATTATCCACAACTTGCTATATACTAATGGAGTTTGTATCTATTAGGTCCACACAAAGAGGAGAAATCGTTTGAAACAAAAGACAATGAATGATGTTGTGTTTGTGATGGCAAATTCAAAATTATCTAAGAAGAAGCAAACTAGAAATGGAGTTGAAGATACTGCCCCTCAAGATGATTTGGAGATTCACAACCGTGATGATGAATTTGATGGAGAATGAGATGAAGATTGTATGAAAGATATTAGTTTTCATCACAATGCCTTGGATGAATTGTTAAATTAAAGTTTTAGATGTTGTTAGATGATGGTGATAGGTTTTGTTTTTTAGTTTGAGACAATGGTAATTTGTGTTTCAACTTGTAATTTTTTATTGAACCAATGAAAATTTTTATTTTAAGGTTATTTTTTTTTTTAATTTTATGGTATAATTTTCTCAATTTTGTGAGTTCTTAAGATCCGCTTTACGATCCTATGCTTTACGCTTTTTGTATACTCCAAAGATCTTAAGTAGGATCTAGATTTTGACAACCTTGATTGGTTTCATATAGTAACTTACTTTTTTTAGTATCATGAAGTAATGTTTTATAGTATTGTTTGTTTTGCAAGACAATTGATAGTATTTCTTATACTGACTTATAGTAAATATTTATAGTAACTCAAGTGATTAATTTGCTACTTTATAGTATAACTCAATAATCAATGTTGAATTTTATTACTCAAGTGTTGAATTTTATCATCTGCAAATTATTATAATATTTGAGAGACTTGATATTGCTTTTTTTTTTTTTTATTTTGTTATTCAAGTACTGAATTTTGTCATCAAGTAGTTGTTATAATATTGGAAGGACTCGATGTTGCTATTTTATAATTTGCTACGCAAGTGCTGAATTTTTTCATCTGCTAATTGTTATAATATTAAGACTCGATCTTGTTGTTTTATAATTTGTTACTCAAGTACTGAATTTTATCATCGGTTAATTGTTATAATATTGGAAGAACTCGATCTTTTTGTTTTTGTAAATCTAGGATATTGTTTTCTAAATATATTTGATATGGATTTGTTTACATTTCATAAGGAATTGAGCAAATATAGTAATGAGGTTGGAACATCTCAATCACTTAAAAATACACAAGGTTATGTGTCTTGGAATAATGAAATCTTTTCTCAAGTACAAGGACCTTTTAAGAAGGGACACGTGCGATGTATGGGCAACTTCGCTAAATCTAAAAAATCGAAAGTATATGTGTCTAAAAATGATGTTATGACCTTGATGACATAATCCAAGTTGCACGACATACAATTTTATTATTGATCTTCAAATGTAACATACAAGTTTATTTGTAGATTTAATGCTTATCTTATTTATATTTAATATCTTCTATTTTTTTTGATAGATTCTCCATGATTCTAGTGCTCCTAATCATTTCAATTCTTCTAGTTTAGAAGAAAAAAAAAGATAATGAAAATGAAAATAGAATTTAGTTTTGGTTTTAATTAATTCTCTCTAAAATTATTTCTATTTTATTTTTTCATTTAAATAGTATTTTATTGTTTTTTTTTATTTTTATTTTTTTGCTTTTAGGTGAAGTTCAAAAGCTATTTTGTTGATGAGGACGAAGTTTTGACAATTAGGTGGACGTGATTTCCTTCAGTTTTTTGAAATTGTTATATAAGACTTTGTTATGTTAATAAGATAATTTTTTTATGATTAGTAAATACTCTAAAGTAGTATCCTCTAAAAATGATTTAAGTATTTTCAGTTTCATATATATTTGTAAGATATTATGTTAATTTTGAACATATGATATTGAAGTTTTATTTTATTTTGATATATATATATATATATATATATATATATATATATATATAATTGTGTATTTACATTGTAACTTGCTTAATTTTGAAAAATAAAATTACTAAATAACAATATGCATCTAACAACAAAAAAAGTTATTGTCAAAATCTATACCCACGAAATACAAGTGTCACTAAACTGTATAGTGAAGGAGACAAAACTATAAGTGCATAATTTATAAAATTACGCAATTTTCTATGTCTACAGTACAAAAGTCGTAAGTAAAATTCTAGTTTTGTCTAACGGACAAACCTTCGTCACTATAGATTATAGTGACGGTAAAAAACCAAATGTAGATGTTGATTATAGACAGCATATAAAAATATCGGTATATGTTTTTTTCGCCCTAAACCTATGAATTTCATACCTTTACCCATGAGTTTGTACTGTTACTATAAGTCAGGTTTCTTGTAGTGTTTGTTTCAAAAAGTCTGTCAGTGTCAAGTTTATTTTGAGAAGAGTAGCTTGTAGGTTCAGGTGTTGTGTAATTCAAAAATTTGAATTAGTGGTTAAATCTTTCTAAGTGAGAGGATTGAATGTAACTATTAAGTGGTAATCAATTAGGATAAATATACTTGAGTCACTTTACTTTTACACTCTTCACTCTATTGTTGTCTCAAATTTTTTTAAATCTAATTGCTACAGCTTCTATTTTAAAAAAATCACTAAATCCAAAATAGTTCTTTAATAAATAATTAAAAAAATTCAACTTAGACGAACACAGTACAATCTTTTTTTTTTTCGCCTTCCCAAATTACTCCTACTTATCAAAAAGAAGGGCTCGGTCTATATTATTATTGAAAATTAATTAAGACTTAAGTTCAAGTCTAAAATTGGTGGACATGAACTTTATAATAAGATGAGGAAAAACAAATATAATTCTTCATAACCCGTCTCATTCTAACGCGTGCCGTCAAGGAATTTGGGAACACTGTCTCACACAAAATTTTTTTCATCTTCAAAAATTCCTTCACTAAAGGTAAGAATCGTGCTAAGTTATACAAATTAAATGAAAGAGCCAAGACGGTCGCAATTATGCATCAAACCGTGGGTTCAAAAGTCAAGTGCATGGACACATCTTCATCTTAATTTACCATTTCATTTATTGCTGGCTATTATGTATACAAAGAAAGTAATATTTTACACCACATTCATCAAGCTTAAATGTCCCTTGCATTGGTACACAATTGGCCTATTTAAAAGTGTCACTTTTTTAACAAGTAGCGGTGATTTTGGAGGAAAAAAAAACTATTAGCGGTTTCTTTTGTAATGAAATATTATTTTACTAATTTTGTGGATACAATTGCTAAAGAAATGAAATGAACCTTGTTCTATAAAGAAATTATTCCTTTTTTTTAAAGATGATTTATTTTATGTTTGTTATGGGATGTTTTAAATTCCTATTGGATGATAATTGTTGGATCTTTGTTGGTGACAATTGCTGCAAGACTTTGATAGTGAAGTTGTTGACAAAGATTATATGTAGTAAATTCCAAAGCGTGTTGTTACACTAGCCTTTAGGTTCGATTCGCCTCCACCAATCGGATGCAAATGAGACAACCAGCGAATCCCCTTCAGGGTACTTTGGAAACCTTGATATGATTTGCACTATCACACCAAGAATATCTCTCAATAGTATGTTACAAAATAATGTTACCTATTCTTTTCTCATGCATTAGAAAAGAATAAGTTGACTTAGTATATGAGAATGTGTGAAAGAAAATGGATGACAATTACTTGAATTCGTGTTTGCATTATGTCCAAAGTGACCCTATTTATAGGAAAATAATGTCACTTGGGAAAGAGTTGCAATTCTTCTTCTGCTTCTTGCACCTTTTCATTTTAAATCCAAAAAGAAAGCAAAGCGCGGAATCAAACTCGGGACTGCATGTTAGGAAAGAATAAACACAACCACCACACCAACAACAATATCATGTTATGTATAACATATTATAGATACATATATTACCAATATTTTGGAAATATCTCACAATCCCCCACCATTTTCAAAATATACTTAGTCCTATAATTTTGGAAATATCATGGTTTCAGATAGTGGTATCTTACGATTTGAACCACTACTTAGTAAGCTATGGGTTCCACTTATCCCGAAAAGATTGGTAGACAAGCTTTGAACCAATTATTCAATAGAACAAGTGTGCACAACTTACACATGAAATCTCGGTACTATCGAAAGAATTATAAAGATGACACATTTGTTAAGGCCTTGTGTCATGTACCCTTTTCATGAGAATTTAAGAGTCAAGCCCTTTAACTCTTCGAAGCGGCCTCACTTCATCCTCACATAGGTAGACTATATCAGAAATATACCCATAATATGTATATCAGCAAAATTATGCTATATGTCTATTAAGAGTAAAACTCAACCTTCCAACTTTACACTTATGGTCCAAGTACTTTCAATCTTTGGGATGTATCTATATTCAAGTACTTGCAATCATTTTAATAGTGTACTTTATCATTGAGCTCAAGACTTGATGTTACTCAAGTGTGAGTCGACTTTCCACCATTGATGATTAATTAGATATGGGCTTGAGTCCCATCCCCAATGATGTCTTCAACACCATGTCCCTTGTCAGACCTTTCGTCAAAGGATCTGCAAGATTCTTTTCAGTTCTTACGAACACTATGGATATTACTCCATTTAAAATTAAATCCTTTACATAGCTATGTCTTAGACCAATATGTCTAGATTTTCCATTATATACTTGACTGTATGCTTTGGACAGTGTGGATTGACTATCGCAATGTATGGATACCGGTGCCATTGGCTTTGGCCAAATTGGTATCTCATATAACAAATTTCTTAGCCATTCTGCCTCTTTACTACCTGCAGCTAGGGCAATGAACTCTGCAGCCATGGTGGAGTCGGCAATGCAAGTTTGTTTTTTTGATCCCCATGAAACTGCACCTCCACCAAGGTTGAAGATCCATCCACATGTGGAAGCATGATCCTCAACATAAGTTACCCAACTGGCATCTGTATATCCTTCCAAAACTGAAGGATATCCACTATAGGTTAAACTATAGTTAATTGTTCCTTTTAAATATTTTAATACTCTATTAACAGCGTCTTAGTGTTCTTTACTTAGATTGCTAGTATACCGACTTAACCTGCCTACAGCATATGCTATGTCAGGTCTGGTACATGTCATGGCATACATCAAGCATCTGATTACCTTTGAATAATCTAGTTGTGCCACAGGGCATCCTTTTTGTGGTTGTAAACTAACATTTTGATCAAATGAAGTAGAAACAGGTTTTCAATTAAATTGATCAAATTTCTTTAGCACTTTCTCAATATAATGAGATTGAGATAAACCAATATTTACTCAATCTCTAATTATTTTAATTCCTAAAATCACATCTGCTTCAACTAAATCTTTCATATCAAAATTCTTTGATAAGAAAGTTTTAGTTTTCTCCACCTCATCTAAATTGGTGCCAAAGATTAGCATATCATCCACATATAAACAAATCATAACACCATTTCCATTATGAAATTTACTATAAATACACTTGTCAGATTCATTTATTTTATATCCATTAGAAAGCAAAACTTCCAGGTTGTTTCATATACACCTCTTCATCTAACTCTCCATTATAAAATAAATGAATCTGACAAGCTTATAGATAGAAGCTAGTGCCAAAAGCACTCTTATGGATGCAATTCTTACAACAGGTGCATAAGTATCAAAGTAGTCGATACCTTCTTTTTGTGTAAATTCTTTGGCAACAAGTCTAGCTTTGAATTTATCAATGGTACCATCAACTTTCATTTTCTTCTTAAAGATCCATTTACAACCTATTGGTTTGGATCAAGGTAGGAGGTCTACTAATTTCCAAGTTTTATTCCCCATAATTAAGTTTTACTGGAATCATTTGTTCCTTCTACAAGGAACATAAAGAAGTTTAGGCAATAATCTTTCTCTTTTCTGGCTCTTTTACTTCTTCTGGGTTCTGAACATGTCAAAGTATCATTATTAGATACATTATTTTCTAGACTTTGTACACTAGAACATACAGTTTTCTTGGGATGTGGAATTGAGTTAAATCTATTTTCTTGAAAAATTGCATCTCTTGACTCAATCACTGTGTTAATAGGATATGAGTCATTAGATTCAACAACCATGAATCTATAGGCCTTGCTATTTTCAGCATAGCCCAGAAATACACTTTCAATTCCTCTTTCTCCCAATTTCTTTCTTTTTGGTTCAGGAACCTTAACAATTTCCCTACATCCCCAAACTTTTATATAGTTAAGATTGAGTTTTCTTTTCTTCCAAAGTTCATATGGGGTTATCTTGTTCCTTTTATTGGGAACTCTATTTAGTAAATAGCATGCATTAGCATGGCTTCACCCCAATAACCTTTAGATAAAACAGAATAGGATAACATATCATTCACCATTTCTTCTAATACCCTATTTTTCCTTTCTGCAATTCCATTTTGTTGTGGGGAATATGGTGCAGTTGTGTGATGTACAATACCAGTGGACTTAAAATACTCAGGATGATAGAACTCTCCTCCCCTATCACTTCTAAAACACTTAATAAAAGTTTCATGTTGAAGTTCTACTTGTGCTTTAAATATTTTAAATTTGTCTAAAACTTCATTCTTAGAATGCATTAAATAAACATAACAAAATCTAGAGTAATCATCAATAAAAGTGACAAAATACTTTTTACCACCAATTGTAGGCCAACCATGTAAATTACATACATCAGAGTGAATTAAATCTAATACCTTAGAACTTCTTTGAACACTTTTAAAAGGTTGTCTAGTGATTTTAGTTAGCATGCAAGTAGTACATGAATTTGAATTTTTATCAAAAGTCGGAATTAAATTTGATTTCATCATATCATTCAATTTTCTAAAGTTAATATGTCATAGTCGCATATGCCACAAATCACAAGACTCAACAATATAAGCAGAAATCATATTATTATTATTATTATTATCATATTTACTAACAACATTACATTTGAACATATTCTCACAAAGGTAACCCTTCCCTACAAACATACCACCCTTAGAGAGAATAAATTTATCTCCCTCAAATACACTTTTGAAACCAAACTTGTTAAGTAAAGGTAAAGAAATCAAGTTCTTCCTAACATCAGGAACATAAAATACATCTTTAAGAGTAAGTACTTTTCCAGAAGTGAATTCATTCTCCACTGTTCCTTTTCCTTTGACTTCGACAGTTGAGGCATTTCCCATGTTCAAAATACTTCCATCTTCTTCATCAATGGTCTTAAATTGTTCTTTGTTTTTGCACACATGGCGGGTAGCACCAGAGTCTATCCACCAAGATTCAACATCTTCAATCATGTTGAGTTCGGAAATGAAAGCAACAAGATTATCTTTTGTTGCACTTGAATTCTTCTCTTTGTTCTTCTTTTTCAAGAACCTGCACTCATTTTTAAAGTGTCCTGGTTTTCCACAATGATAGCAACTTCCTTTTCTTTTCTTTCGTTGTTCATTATTACCATTGTGTTTTTCATGATATTTATCAAAATCTTGATTTCTTTTCTTAAAAGATTTGCTTGAATTTCCTTCCTCCATTACATGGACCTTTTCATGAGAAAATTGGTTTTTAGTATCCTCTTGTTTACGATACTCTTCTTGTAAACGAAGGTGATTACCCAATTGCTCAAGTGATATGTCCTCTTTCTTATGTTTCATAGATTTTTTGAAATCTTTCCACAAAGGTGGAAATTTGTCTATTATGGAGGATACAATAATGGTTTCATCCATGTGCATCTTATGTTGTTTGTAGTTATTAAGAATACGTTCAATCTCATGCATTTGTTCCATTACTGATTTATTATCAACCATTTTATAATTATTAAATTGAGAAACAAGAAACTTCTTACTTGTAGCGTCTTCTTGCATGTATCTTGACTCTAACTTCTCCCATAGTTCCTTTGCAGATATACTGCTTTGATATATATCGAACAAGGAGTCAGACATTCCGTTGAGAATATGGCCCATGCATATATAGTCATCATTGTCCCACTTCTGCCTTTCTCTTGTTTCTGCCAATGTTTCCACTTCCTTCTCCAGCGGTCTTGTGGTGTTCAGAACATACACCACCTTCAAATTTGTAAGGAGAAATTTCATCTTTTTCTGCCAACGGATAAAATTTCCTCGATCGAATTTCTCCAACTTCACAAAATTAAAAGTCATTTCTTTGAGTGATGCAGCCATTGCTTGAAAATATGATCAAACCTAAAGATTGTTGGATCTTTGTTGGTGACAATTGCTGCAAGACTTTGATAGTGAAGTTGTTGATGAAGATTATATGTAGTAAATTCCAAAGCGTGTTGTTACACTAGTCTTTAGGTTCGATTCGCCCCCACCAATCGGATGCAAATGAGACAACCAACGAATCCCCTTCAAGGAACTTTGAAAACCTTGATATGATTTGCACTATCACACCAAGAATATCTCTCAATAGTATGTTACAAAATAATGTTACCTATTCTTTTCTCATGCATTAGAAAAGAATAAGTTGACTTAGTATATGAGAATGTGTGAAAAAAAATGGATGGCAATTTCTTGAATTCGTGTTTGCATTCTGTCCAAAGTGACCCTATTTATAGGAAAATAATGTCACTTGGGAAAGAGTTGCAATTCTTCTTCTACCACTGTTTGCGAAAGGATATATCTTTTTACCGTTCAGATATTAATTGAAGTTATGCAATGGTTTGGTGGCAAAACATTATGCCTGTTCGCGCATGACCCGGGTTCGATTCTTTATTTCACGCCTTTTCAAAAGGGAATATTTCCAAAAAGAAAGCAAAGCGCGGAATCGAACTCGAGACTGCATGTTAGGAAAGAATGAATACAACCACCACACAAACAACATTATCATGTTATGTATAACAAATTATAGATACATATATTACCAATATTTTGGAAATATCTCACAATAATCATATCGAAGGGGTGGTGAAAGTCAAACACGAAATGAAGACAGTCTTAAATCAGGCTGTAATTCTCCACTATCACGTTGTGACGGGGTGTCCTTTCTACGTTTAATTTGCATTGTTAGACTATATATATAAACATATAGCCATTGTTGTATTTGATCAAATACCTTGAATGAAAATTATTTCAAAGGCTACCAACAAAAAGTACGTGATACATACATAAAACAATATTAAATGCCACAATACGTGAAGAGTTAACCGTTGAAAGTTAGATGTATAGTAAAATGAGATCCAATTTATTTTAACAAGTGGGGTGGATGGCTAACTTAGTAGGTATGAATTAAGAATTAAAGAATTTGATAACTCGGGTACATGGTACTGGTACCATACCCATACCTATGTGTTATAGTTGACTGGTAGCTTGTTGATGTGGGTTGGTTGGTGCATGACCTGACTAACTGGAAGCTTGTAAGCTCGACTCATAGGCAGGCTTGCAGACTGACTGAACTAGTCCAAGCTTATGGAAAGCTTACTGAACTAATGCAGACTCATGAGAAGTTGATTGACATGTATCTTCTAGTAGGTCTTCATAAGTTGATGGGGAATATATATTGACCAGTCCATGTTTGGATACAAAGTGATTAAAAACTTGTGGATGCAAGGCTTTGGTGAAAAAATATGCTAGTTGGTCATGGCTTAGAACACACAAACTTCCTTGTGCCATTTTGTGACTTCTCTCTAACAACATGACAATTTATATCTAGATGCTTTGTCCTCTCATAAATGAATGGGTTAAATGCAAGACGTAATGCACTTTGGTTATCACAATATAGGACAAGAGTCTTGGTGGTAGAAATCTTCAAATATGCCGATAAGTAAATAACCATTGCAATTCATATGTAGCTAAAGCCAAGGTTCTATACTATGTTTCCAATAAGGATTTGGCCTCTGTAACTTCTTTCTTTATCTTCCAACTAATGAGTGAGTTTCCAATAAAAAAAAAATAGCCTGATATGGATGTTTTTGTATCTTTACAAGTCCCCCAATCTGTAATCTGTATCACTAAAACCATTTCACTGCAAAGTACAAATTCGTGGAAACAATGTCCTTTGACAAGGACTCTTGTTTAGATACCTTACGATTCTAGTTGCTACTTTATGGTGAGGTTTAATGGGTCTAACCATGGACTGGCTCATTTTCTGGACTGCAAAAGTAACATGGCTTGCTGTTTGTAAGGTAAAAGAGTTTTCCAATTAATCTATTATAACTTGTCATTTGGGTTGGGGTGTGCCTGCATCATTCAATAAGTCAAGACAGTATTCTCTTTTGATTGAGATAAATTCCCATTTTGGACTATGCAACCTCAAGGCCCAAGAAGTATTTGAGTGGCCCTATATCCTTTAAGCCAAAAGATTTATGCAATATCTCTTTAAGAACTTTCAATTTTGATAAATCTTCAGCAATCTAGATTACATCATCAACATATATGGACAAGGCAGTTAAAGACTTACTAGTGTGCTTAATGAATAATGAATGGTCTATTGTAGCATGTTATAACCAATGGTTAACAAAACAAGTAAGATTTTCTCATGCCATAAATGGATTTACAAAACTGGCAAACTTGATTAGGGAAGAAGAACGAAACTTCATGTGGAATGCTCGTGTAGACATCCTTATGCAAGTCACGGTGGACGAAGGCATTGTTGATATCAAGCTTATGTAGATTACAGTTTTTAATGGAGGTTGTAAGGGCTAATAAAACTCTCATTGTGGTCATTTTAGTAATAAGACTAAAATTGTCAAAGTAGTCTTTCTCTTGATTTTGAAGACCCACTTATATTCTATAAGCGTGGTTGAAGGCACTAGTTTCCATGTGTTGTTTGATTGGAGAGCTTCTAATTTTGCAATCATGGCTTGCTTTTTGTGGGTGTTTGAATTGTCTTCGTCATATGAGTTAGGTTCAATCTCATTGGACAATGCATTAGAAAAATTGTAATATGACACATAGTTCGATATAAGATAAGGTGTGTTGGTTCCTTGTGTTGTTCTTTTGACAAACATAATATGTCAAGTGGGATGGAGGGTTGGTGACACATGTTAGGTTGATGTCACTGACTGTTGGGCTTGGCACTACTATTGCTGAATCATGAATTGTTGTTGCTCCATTGTTGTCCTCGTGAACATAATCTTGTTGTCTTCGATGTTGAACATCAACTTCATCATTTGTAGATGAACTACGACTAGTGTCTTCATCAAGATCAAAGGTTTGATGGAGGAACATTACTGGATGGACTTCCATCAGAGAGTTGAATGCATTCCTATTTTGATTTTGGATGTGACTCATCATTGCTTGAACTGTAAGGAAACACTAGTTCTTCAAATTTGATATTCCTGGAAATAAAAATCTCTCTTTTGATATGTCATAGGGAATAAAACACTTTGTTCTTGGTTTGTAACCTAAACAAACTGATTTTCTTGCCCTATGGTCAAATTTGGAATGATTAGTAGAGTTGAGCAAAATATTATAGAGATTTGTTAGATAAAATAGGTGTAGGTATCATGTTTATCAAATGAACATTATGTGCAATAGCATAAGACCATAATTATTTAGGTAAGTTAGATTGGAACAATAAACCATGTGCTACACCAAGTATGTATTGGTGCTTTCTTTTAACTTTCCCATTTTGTTAAAGACTTTCAAAACAACTTGTTTGGTGACTCATTGTTACTATAAGGAAATACTAGTTCTTCAAATTTGACATTCCTAAAAACAAAAATCTCTCTATTGATATTTCATAGAGAATAAAACACTTTGTTCCTAATTTGTAACCTAAACAAACTGATTTTCTTGCCCTATGGTCAAATTTGAAATGATTAAAAAGTATAGTAGCACAAAACATTATGGAGATTTGTTAGATAAAATAGGTGTAGGTATCATGTTTATCAAATGATGGGCATGTGCAATATCATAAGACCAGAAATGTTTAACTAAGTTAGATTGGAATAATAAATCACGTGCTACACCAAGTACGTGTTAGTGCTTTCTTTTAACTTTCCCATTTTGTTAAAAGAGTTTCAATACAACTTGTTTGGTGGATTATTTCTTTTGATGAATAAAACTTTGGTGACAAAAATTTCATACCATTATCCTTATGCAAAATTTTCAAATTAGCATAATATTAAGTAAAAATCAAAGTCACAAAATTCTTAATATGCTATCTAGTCTTAGACTTATGCTTCACGAAAATAGCCCATAAATGTCTACTTTAATCATCAAGAATAGTAAGAAAATAACTAAAGTTTTGAGTAGACTTGAAACTTAAAGGACCCAAAATATCAACATGTATCAAACCAAAAGGGGCAAAAGCATTGTGTTTACTAACAGGGAATGGCAATCTCTTTAGTTTAGAATAATTTCATATATCACAAATGTGTTTATTACAACTTGTTTTTTAATTTCGAAAAAAAAAAACATTTTAAAAATAATTTACGCCAAGGCACTGTCCAAATTGTACAAGGCAAACTATCAACTTTGAAATCTCTAGGATAAAACAATATCGGAATTCTACTGCCAAAGCCAAGGTCGGGTGGTGGTGGCGCACGTGTGGTAGTCAATTTGTTTGCGTTCTCCCTTATCCACAAAATTGGAGTACCCCTTGGGGCAAGATATCGGAGTTCTACTGCCAAAGCTAAGGTCGGGTGGTGGTGGCGCGTGTGGTGGTCAATTTTCTTGCGTTCTCCCTCATCCACAAAATTTGAGTACCCCTTGGGGCACATCCCAAGTATCATACATCCACCTTATATACCCTATTAGTGTGTGATATCTCTTCTATGTAGAACTTCTTCATTTTTTTCAATTCACAACAATAATAGCTCTCATAAATGTCATCATTATTTCCAATAAACTTCCATTAAAGCATCATTATTTCCCACACATTCCTAATACTATTAGTGGTTTCCATGAATATTGTTATTTCTAAGTTGTGAAACTTGAAGACAGTATAGCCCATCTATAATATCGGTTGTACCAATCTTCTTTATTGTCAATTTTCAATTTTTGTTTGTAAAATTTATCGTTTCATTAGAAAAAAATAGTATTATGAGATTGAAATTTTTTATTTGATGCCTTTGAAAGCGTAAGGTCAACTTGTGAAGAGGAACCAACGTGATTTGCTGAATGGCTTATTTCTAGGCTTGCATGTTGAATCAATGACATAATGCTCTTGATCTGATCAGGAGTAATAGGTGCTTGTTCTTTGGTATTGTTACTTTTCTCATAACCTTTCATCATCAAATTTGTCATCATCTTGATCACCACGAGTATTATTAGAAAAAAATTTAGTCTTGAGCTTTGGTGGAAAGCCATGTTTCCTATAGCAAATATATGTAATTTGGTCCATTTTTCCATAATATGTGCAGAACATTGCATTACCTTTTCCATTTCCTGTGAATCTTTCCTCATTTGTTGCATTTATGAATGTTGGAGAGTCGTCTATGTTCTTGTTAATTCCAACCATACACTATATGCACTTGAATGTTATGCTTTGTTTATATATGAAAATCACAATATAATGAAAATAACGTACCGTTTATGAGATTATATTTTGATAAATATCAATAAACTCATTTATGAATCGCAATATATAGTACCCGCAATCTATGTTGTTAGTGTTCAGACAAACTCCATATTTAAAGTTTTGATCAAAATAAACAAAGGTTAATTAAGAAAGTTAATTATGATTCTAAAAAGTAATGTTAATTTAACTTGTGTTTTGGAGTGAATTTAATTAAGAACATAATCAAGCAAAGCAAAAAAAGACAGTATTCTGCAAAATGATTTCCTGTTTCAAGAATGTTCATCACAACATATTGATCAATCATTTTTCACCTCTTTAACAAAGACTCTGCCTCGGAAATTTATTCAAATAAGATCAGTACATGGCAAGGAACAATTAGGATTCATTCCAGCTCAAAAAGGTTATTAGATCACTAAGATAAAAGGACTTGAAACAGTCAAAATAAAACAGTTTGAAACTCTAAAACCAAACTGTCAAGAAAGTTTGATCAACCTTGACATATAATAAAACATTACAAAGGACATCCAGAATGATAAAAACAGGAACTCCAGATTGATCATCAAATCTCCAGAAAAATCAAAATGACAGATCTAGATTGACAATCAACTCCATTTTCTGTATAACTCCAGCAGTAGTTTGTTCTCTTTTGCAATGGCTAATAATCCTTCTCCAAACTTCTCTTGGGTACATTCAAGACTCAAGATCGAAACTATACCATCCAAGATTAAGGGAGAAACTTTAAAGGCTTTTTCACCAAAAGACAAAACTAATTTAAAAGCTACAATAGAATAGTCAAAGTAGTTTTTCAAGGCTGGATTATCTTTATTCTGAAATATTGGTTTCAGTCTAAAATACAGAGCACTACCAAAAGCTCTTTTTGACCTTCATTAAATGCTTCTAAAGCCTATAAATAAAAGGTCAATATCCAGGAATAAACCAAGAAATTCAAGTGTTGTAAAATCCCACAAATCAATTACTTACACATACTTGAAGTTCTGAAATTTTGCAAAGAAGAAGCAGTCCTAAAGTCTCATATCAGATTGCTTAATTATTACTAAATTCTTTGTAAAAAATCAATTCTGAAACAAGAGTTGAGATATCTCATATTCTGTCAAAAACAATCTTATTGTAAAAACTCAAACTATAAGAGTTTATTTATAGTTTGTTTAGATTGTATTGAATCCTATCAAAGTTAGATAGGTGTTGTTGTTGCTTTCTAGGTGGAAAGTAATAGAGGTTGAAACAGATCAAGGTTGTTCTAGACTAGGTGCTGTAAAATCAAGAAGGTTCTTTGTTTTAAACAAGTAGTGGAAAATCTCACAGTGTGAGGATTGGACGTAACCCAAATTGGGTGAACCAGGATATTTCTTTGTGTGGTATTCTCTATCATATCTCTTTATTTTGTTAAACTTAATTGATTAACTAAGATAAACCACAAACTGAGTTTCTATTTTAAGCTAATCAAGGAACGTTCTCTGTTTTATAATAAAATCAAGAACGTTCTCCATTTTCTGTTTTCATAACCAAGATCAATCTTGAGTTATGTTCTTAAGCTTTTAACATGAATTTTTAAAAGGTACATTTACAATTCAAACCCCCATTCCTTGTAAATCGACACTGTTACTTCAATTGGCATCAGAGCTCGGTTTTAGAAAGTTCAAAAAATACCTAACAAGTGCTAGAGAAAATATTTTGAAGAATGTCGAAAGCAAAATACATTGTTGAAGGAGGATCCTCAGACAGACCACCATTCTTTGATGGATCAGATTACTACTTTTGCAAAAAAAATGCAACTGTTTCTAAAGTCTCAAGACACAGGAATGTGGCGCATCATTACAGATGGAGACTTCACACCAAGGGTTGATCAAGATGACTCAAACTCTACCATAAAAAAGGAAACAGGCTGGACAATCGATGATAAAACTAAGGTACTTTTAAATTCTATAGTCCAGTTATTCTTATCATGTGTTTTAATCAAGGAAGGAAGTGAAAGAGTAGATGAATGCACAACTGCAAAAGAAGTTTGTGATACACTACAAACTCATCATGAAGGAAACAGCCATGTCAAAGAAACAAGAATAGACATCGGCATAAGGAAATTCGAATTGTTCAAAATGCAAGAAGGAGAAACTATTGATGAAATGTACTCAAGATTTACTACAATAGTAAATGAAATGTGTTCCCTTGGTAAAGCTTACACAATACAAGAAAGAGTAAGAAAATCATGAGGTACCTTCCAATTATATGGAGACCAATGGTAACAACTATAAGTCTAGCCAAGAACCTTGAATCACTGCCTCTAGAAGAATTAATTGGAACATTAAGAGCACATGAAGTATTGTTACAAGAAGACAAACCAATCAAGAAAGGAAAGGCAATAGCACTAAAAGCTTCCCAAGAAAAAATCACAACATAATTAGAGGAAGAACCAGAAGAAAATGAACAAGAAGATGCTGATGAAATTGCTCTTCTCACCAGAAGAATACAGAGAATGATGAGAAGGAGAGATCAAATCAAAAAGGGATTTCAAAACAAAAATCCCAAAATAGAGAAGAAAGTCAAGCTAAAATTAACATGCTAAAAAAATCATTCAAGAGTTGAAACAAATAGAAAAACAGATTTTTGAAAATCAAGAAAGTCAATAACGCTATGCATTACAAACAGAGAACGTTCGACTGGAAAATGAAAATGAACTTCTCAAAACAGATTTATTAAATTTCATTAAAGCCACTGAAACCTTTCATAACATCATGGGATCTCAAATAGGAATTTTTGATAAAGCTGGCCTTGGTTTTAATCAAACCCAAAAAACCAAGCTATATGAAAATTTCATTGTCCCAGAAAGAAAGGAAGAAAAATGCAACACTAGATGCTTATATTGTAAAAAACTTGGACATCTGGAATTTGCTTGCTATTTTAGTAAAAGAGATGAAAAGATTGAAAGGAAAAAGGTAATTGAAAGAGGAAATCATTCTGTCAAAACAATTTTGAAAAAACTGCAAAAAGGAGAACAATCTCCAGAATGTTTCCTAAACGGAGAAAGTTCCAAAACACAAGCTGAACGATCTGGAAATTCTTCCAAACCAAAGCTTAAACCTTATGAAACCCAGATTGTTAAATCTATTTCAAAATCAACAACTAAAAACTCAGCTAGTTTCAAAAATAAAGGAATGATATACCATTCCAAAGAAAAAGGAAATGTTAAAACTAACTCTCCAGGACCCAAAACAACGTGGGTACCTAAGGTTGAAATAACATCATATGCAGGTTGATTTTCCAATTATAAAGAGAAAGCCTTGGTTCTTAGACTGTGGCTATTCAAGGCACATGACAGGAGATAAAAACTGCTTCATAACATTCATCAAGAAGGATGGAGGATTGATCACTTTTGGTAATGATAATCAAGCTCAGATTAAAGGTAATGGAACCATTGGTAAGACAAACTTTGTTTAAATAAATGATGTTCAATATGTGGAAGGTTTAAAACACAACCTGTTAAGCATACGTCCGCTATGTGACAATGGATGTGAAGTCATTTTCAAACCAAAGGTAAGTGAAATCAGAAAAACTAGAACTGGAGAAATTTTATTTTCTAGAAATCGAAGGAAAAATTTATATGTTTTATATCTTGAAGAACTACCTGATAAATCATACTTTATATCAATCAATAAAGATAAATGGATTTGGCATAAAAAGGTTGGGCATATCAGTATGAAAACCATTTCAAAAATTTCCAAACTAGATCTTGTTAGAGGATTACCAAAACTTAACTTTGAAAACGATAAATCATGTGAAGCATGTGCAAAAGGTAAATAAGTCAAAAGTAGCTTTCACTCAAAAGATTTTGTAACAACAAATAGAACTCTTGAACTACTTCACAAAGATTTTTTTGGGCCAGTCAAAACAACAAGTCTAGGAGGAACGAAATATGGTTTTGTTATTGTTGATGACTTTTCAAGATTTACGCGAATTCGGTTTTTAAAACAAAAAGATGAAGCTTTTGAAGCATTCAAAACATTATGTAAAAAGGTTCAAAATGAAAATGAATCCAACATCATTTTTGTAAAAAGTGATCATGGAGGAGAATTCATAAATGCTTCATTTAAAATTATTCTTGATGAACTTGGCATCTCTCACAATCTCTCATGTGCAAAACTCCACAATAAAATGGAGTTATTGAACGAAAAAATAGAACACTACAAGAAATGGCAAGAACTACTTTAGAAGAATCAAATGTTGAAAGATATTTTTAGGCTGAAGCCATAAACACATCTTGTTATATTTTAAACCGTGTATCTATCAGAAAGATCATCAACAAAACCCCATATGAAATCTGGAAAAATAGAAAACCAAACTTTTCTTACTTTTCATTTTTGGTTGTTACTGTTACATTTTGAATAACAAAGATCTTATTGGAAAGTTTGATGCAAAATCTGATGAAGCAATCTTTCTTGGATACTCAACTAAGTCTAAAGGTTATAAAGTGTTTAATTTAAGAACTAATGTTGTTGAAATAAGTATGCATATTTTATTTGATGAGTTTGACGACTTGGATGTAAGTAAAAAGGATGAGGAAGAAGAAACTCCAATTGAAACACAGCAGCAAAACAATTTGCAGAAAACAGAGACTGATAAACAATCTTCGTTTCATTCTCCACCAAAAAGCTGGAAAACAATTGAAGATCATCCTCAAACCCAGATCATTGGAGACACGGCTGATGGGATTAGAACTAGAAAATCATTCAAGAATGATGAAAACAACATGGCAACGATATCCCAGATCGAACCAAAATCAATCAAAGAAGCAATTACTGGTCAATCTTAGATAAATGCCATGAAGGAAGAACTACTGCAGTTTGAGAAAAATGAAGTCTGGACCCTAGTACCTGATCCATTAGATCAAGCAATCATTGGTACATGATGGGTTTTCAAAAACAAACTAGATGAAGAAGGTAAGGTTATCATAAACAAATCAAGATTAGTAGCTCCTGGTTACAATCAACAAGAAGGTATAGATTATGATGAAACATTTGCTCAGGTTGTAAGGTTAGAAGCTATTCGAATACTTCTTGCATATGCATCTCATAAACTTATCAAATTATTTCAAATGGATGTTAAAAGTGTTTTCTTAAATGGATTCTTAAATGAACAAGTATATGTAAAACAGCCCCCAGGTTTTGAAAGCCAATCAAAACCAAATCATATTTTCAAACTTACTAAAGCATTATATGGTTTAAAACAAGCACCAAGGGCTTGGTATGAACGACTAAGTTCATTCCTAATTAAAACTGGGTTTCAAAGAGGAATAATCGACACCATATTATTTAAGAAAGCAGAGGGAAATGATTTACTCATCGTTCATATATATGTTGATGATATCATTTTTGGATCAACAAATGAAAAAATGTGTGAGAATTTTTCAAAACTTATGCAAAGTGAATTTGAAATGAGCATCATGGAAGAATTAAGGTACTTTCTTGGTTTACAAATTAAACAATATGATAACGGCATTTTAATTTGTCAAGAAAAGTACATCAAAGATCTGCTGGTTAAATACAAAATGAATTAATCAAAACTCATGATCACTCATATGCATCCATCTTTTTCTTTAGAAAAAGATGAAAATGGAAATTCTGTTTTTGAGAAAGAGTATTGAGGAATGATTGGCTCTTTGCTTTATTTAACTGCTAGTAGGTCTGATATAGTGTTTGTAGTAGGATTATGTGCTCGATTTCAATCAGCACCAACAGAATCCCATTTAACAGCAGTAAAACGCATATTTAGATATCTTGTTGGAACCACTTATCTTGGTTTTTGGTATAGAAAGGGTTCACATTTTGATATTATAGCATATTGTGATGCTGACTATTACGGAGATAAAATTGAAAGAAAAAGCACGAGTGGAGCATGTCAGTTCTTAGGCGAAGCATTAATCAGCTAGTCTTGCAAAAAACAAAACACCATAGCCTTGTCAACAACAGAGGCCGAATATGTTTCAGCAGCAAATTATTGTTCACAGGTTCTGTGGATTAAAAATCAACTTCAAGATTACTCTGTAAGCTATTCCATTATTCCAATTTATTGTGATAATACGAGTGTTATAAATTTGTCTAAAAATCTCATTCAGCATTCTAGATCAAAACATATTGAAATAAAACATCATTTTATTCGTGATCATGCCAATAAGAAAGATATTGAATTAATTTTTATTGATACTCAAAATCAACTTGCTGACATTTTTACAAAGCCTCTTGTCGAGGATAGTTTCAATTTGATCAAAGAAAAATTGAAAATTATGAAAAATCCAGAAAATTCTGGATAAATTCTACTTCTGCAGAAAACGGAGAACGTTTATTAGTCTTCTTTTCGCGAAATATCATTCTCTGTTCTAAAAAACCAACATTCCCTTCTAAGTCATCACTTTCCCTCTCAAAATCAAAAAGGAAAATCTTGGCATTTAATAAATGTGTCTTTTTGTCTAAAGCTAGAGTGATGACACAAGCTTTATAACCCCCAAAATTCTTTTCCTCTTTCCCTAGGTCCAAACAGTTTCCATTGGTTAGAAAAGTAATCATTATTTCCTTTTCCTCTCCTCAAGTCAGAAAAACAGTTTTCTTTTTCATCTCTTCACCTTCTTTTTCCCCAAAATCTACATCAAGCCTCTCTCTCTAAATACCAATCTTCTCCTTCATCTCCTTCACTCTAAATCTTTCACTCACAGAACAAAAATGGTGCGAACCAAATAATCAGCACACAAAAATGCCTCTCCCTGCACACCATACTCTTCATCTGATTATGTGGAACATTCACCCTCTCTCTCTAAATACCAATCTTCATCTCTTCACCTTCTTTTTCCCCAAAATCTACATCAAGCCTCTCTCTCTAAATACCAATCTTCTCCTTCATCTCCTTCACTCTAAATCTTTCACTCACAGAACAAAAATGGTGCGAACCAAATAATCAGCACACAAAAATGCCTCTCCCTGCACACCATACTCTTCATCCGCTTCATCTGATTATGTGGAACATTCACCCTCTCCACCACCTCGACCAGCACCACCACACACCTTTTCTTATTCGACTTCTTCTAACAACAACCAAGAAATCCTCAACCCCAATCCTCTATCTACTCTTCTTCCACCACTATACACTCGTCCCACACCAAACCATGCTCAAGTGCCCCCACATTTGCGTAACCAAACTACTCTTAAACAACACTCAATGAGGGTCCAATCTGGAATTGGAACTTCAAAACCCTTGCACCCAAAACCATATTACTTCATCATCTCAGATTTTGAGACTGATGATTCTTCTTATTCCTGCCCTCCAACATCAGAAAAGGCACCAACAAATACCAAGCCATCAACAACAACACCAACAAACACTCAACCATCAACATCAGCAAGGGCACCAACAAACACCAAACCTACCACACCATCTAAATCAGCCTTCTCCTTTGAACCCTCACAATCAACTCCCCCAAACCAAAATGGAGATTGATAAATGAAATTGTCTCCCCTCTTACTAAACAAAATGAACCCCCTCTCGATCCAAACCCCAAACAAAACCTATGAAAACAAAATCTGCCATGACAATTGCGCAATACCTTGCTCGCAAGAAACTCCTAAATCCTCAAAGGAGAAAAACTCACGCTCCTAAACAAAACCTAAAACACTATCACGAACCCACCTCTCCAAAACATTCTCCACAATGTTCCCCACCCCAACCTCAAGAACGTTCTCAAAATCAAGAACGTTTACCTGTTCAAAATCCTTTTTCTCCTCCATCACAAGAACGTTCTCCAAATCAAGAACACTCTCCTGCTCACACAGTCCCTCCGCCAGAATCCTTTCTTCACCCTTAACCTTCACCATCAACACACGCCAAACGTTCTCCTACTCCAGCACCTTCCTCTACCTCCACTTCTTCTGAATCAGAACCATTTCCTCCCTCTAAAAAATCCAAACAAAATACTCCGCGTCTGATTTCCCCCACCAATTCCAATCTCTTCAAAAACAAATGGGCTCAACGCCTAGTTGGGATTGGACGAGTTTTTTTCTTTGACAAACTCATCATTGAAGGAAATGTTGTCCAGCATCACACAGATGCTCTTGGTTGGACCTCATTCCTGCAAACATCTGACTGCTACTACCCAGATATTGTTCGAGAATTCAACTGCAATGCAAAGAATTTTGCTGACAAATCCCTTATCATTTCCACGATAAATGGAGTTGAAATCAAACTCACCCCCATACATTCTGGCTTCCATTCTTCAGTTGCCCACAGAAGGCCCATCTTTGTTTGGCAACAACTGGTACTCAGCTTTGAATCTTCAAAAGACTGAAGTACTCTCTGATTTGTTTCAAGAAGAATCAACCTGCTACTTGTCAACATACCTCAAGCCCCTCCCTAAAGTGTTCAATAGTATGTGCCAGCATACTCTGATTCCTCACTACGGAAGTCATGAGTATGTATTTGACAACGACGCACTGCTCATCCACCATCTCCTAAATTGCAAGCGTTTGAACTTGCCTCATGTGATTCTCCAACACATAATTTGTTCAGCAACCAAAGACTACAAGAATAATATTGTTCCTTATGGAATGGTATTGACTAAAGTCTTCAGGTATTATGGAGTTTCCCTCTCTTTTAAAAAATCTCTAATCAAAATCTCCAAATTCTCCACCAAAAATCTCTCACATATGAAAAAGACCTTTTTTGTCCCACCTTCATCCACCACCTCTTCCTTTCCCACCTCTCTCAAAAGAAAAAGATATGCTCGACTCCGGACTACCACCATTCACATTCCATTTTCACCCTCCTCTTCTGACCACTCACAAGAAGTAGTTCTTGAACCTGCTCAAGAACGTTCTTCACCTCTTCCAGAATGTTCTCCATCCAAACACTAGAATCCTTCAACTTTTCTCCCTACTTCATCCACCATTTCTTCAACTGACTTCATCTCTTTCTCTCAACTTCTTCGCTCCCCAATTCAGGATTTTGGGACATTTCTAACTAATCAAAACATGAGCACCATGTCACCACTCTTTATCTCACCACAAAAAACCAGTTCTTCTGTTTTTAGCATTAGTCGGTTTTTGAACTTCCCAGAATCTGTTGCCCCATCTAGAAATCTATCTACCTCACATGCGTCTCTACAATACAGTTGTTGCCACCACAACTCAGCAAACAACTCATCTTCACACTCTTCCTCGACAGTCTGAACCTTCAAACTCAGATATCATGGTTGCACTACATGTCATTATGGCTAGACAGCTTCAGCAAGATCAGGAAATCACTCTGTTGAGAACTTGGCTCACACAGCACCTTGCTCCCAAGCTAGGAATTTCACCTCCACCACCTCATCCAGTTCCTCCTCCTCCCCAAGTTCCTCTACTAGGAAAATCCTCCTCTTCAGAAGGATCCTCTCCCTCCTTAGCATCTTAGTTGCTCTTCTTTTACCTTTTTGAATGACAAAGGGGGAGAATTAACTTAGATGTTAATCTTTTTTAGAAAGTCTGGTTATGTATTTTTGCTCATAGTTATGTAATTCTGCTCTCAATTAAATGAAAAAACCAGTTTATCGCATATAGTGTTTTAGATTATGTCAAATTAAAAACTGCATAAATTAAGGGGGAGCTTTTAAGCTCTTTAAATACTTGTTATTAGAATCAGAATTAAAATCTAAATTAACATTTTTGTCATCATCAAAAAGGGGGAGATTGTTGAGACAAACTTCACTTAAAGTTTTGATGAAAATAAACAAAGGTTAATTAAGAAAGTTAATTATGATTCTAAAATGTTATGTCAATTTAACTTGTGTTTTTGAGTGAATTTAATTAAGAACATAATCAAGAAAAGAAAAAAAATGACAGCATTCTGCAAAATGATTTCCAGTTTCAAGAATGTTCATCACAATATATTGATCAATCATTTTTCACCTCTTTAACAAAGATTCTACCTCGGAAATTTATTCCAATAAGATCAGTACATGGCAAGGAACAATTAGGATTCATCCCAGCTCAAAAAGGTTATCAGATCACTAAGATAAAAGGACTTGAAATAGTCAAAATAAAATAATTTGAAACTCTAAAATCAAACTGTCCAGAAAGTTTGATCAACCTTGATATATGATAAGACATTGCAAAGGACATCCAGAATGATCAAAACAGGAACTCCAGATTGATAATCAAATCTCCAGAAAAATCAAAATGACAGATCGAGATTGATAATCAATCTCCGTTTTCTGCATAACTCCAGCAGCAGTTTATTCTCTTTTGCAATGGCTAATAATCCTTCTCCAAAATTCTCTTGGTTACATTCAAGACTCAAGATCGAAACTGTACCATCCAAGATTAAGGGAGGAACTTCAAAGGCTTTTTCGCCAGAAGACAAAACGGATTTCAAAGTTGTAACAGAATAGTCAAAGCAGTTTCCAAGGCTGGATTATCTTTATTCTGAAATATTGGTATCAGTCAAAAATACAGAGCACTATCAACAGCTCTTTTTGACCTTCATTAAATGCTTCTAAGGCCTATAAATAGAAGTCCAATATCTAGGAATAAACCAAGAAATTCAAGTGTTATAAAATCCCATAAATCAATCAGATACACATACTTAAAGATCTGAAATTTCGCAAAGAAGAAACAGTCCTAAAGTCTCATATCAGATTACTTAATTGTTACTAAATTCTTTGTAAAGAATCAATTTTCAAACAAGAGTTGAGATATCTCAGATTCTATCAAATACAATCTTATTGTATAAACTCAAACTATAAGAGTTTCTTTATAGTTTATTTAGATTGTATTGAATCCTATCAAAGTTAGATAGGTGTTGTTGTTGCTTTCTGGGTGGAAAGTAATAGAGATTGAAACAGATCAATGTTGATCTAGACTAGGTGCTGTAAAATCAAGAAGGTTCTTTGTTTTAAACACTTAGTGGAAAATCTAACAGTGTGAGGACTAGACGTAACCCAAATTGGGTGAACCAAGATATTTCTTTGTGTGGTATTCTCTATCCTATCTCTTTATTTTGTTAAACATAATTGATTAACTAAGATAAACCATAAAATGAGTTTCTGTTTTAAGCTAATCAAGGAACGTTCTCTGTTTTATAATAAAATCAAGAACATTCTCCGTTTTCTGTTTTCATAACCAAAATCAATCTTGAGTTATTTTCTTAAGCTTTTAGCATAAATTTTTAAAAGGTACATTTACAATTCAAACCATTCCTTGTAAATCGACATTGTTACTTCAGTTAGTTTGATGAGGGCTTTATAAAGTAAAACATATAAGTTAATAAATATTTGTGCATTAATTGTTAATGAAATTTTAAAGGCATATATATCAAATCTATATTGAAATTCATGTGATGTTATTTGACTTTTTCTTCGACAGTGTAGCACCTGTTTGAGCTCAGAAAACTTGAAAAGCACTATCAAATAAATGTGACTATTATAACATTAACAAACACACACACATATATATATATATATATGTAAGAAATAAATGAATATTACTTACGTGTCGAAGATAGTCTTTATATTCGAGTGATTGTTGTACTGGTCGTGCAAGGTATCTAAATAGTAAATCAACTTCATAGGTCGCATTGATTGCAAACAACGCTCAATGTGCCCTTCAACAACAAAAATTTGGTTGGCAATTTTGCTTACCCCGATCCAGGTTTTGAATTTTGGCAGCTTTATTACCCTCCAAATTTTGAAATTTGCCAGCTTTATTTTTACCACGAACAACTAGTTGTTGAGCGGCTTTATTCTGGAAGGTTTGTTGTGCTGGTGGTTTTGATTGAATCTGAAAAAATAAGGTTAATCAGTTTGTTAGTTAATGGAATCTTAAAGAATGACAAACCTACCAGAATAAATGTGACAAACCTTTTCTGATGGCATGACTGACTCATTGCGGGGAATCATCTTGTCATTCCCATTAGACTTTGTATAAATCTAAATAAATGTGAAATTAAAGTTAATAGTGGAAAATATCAGCAATTAAATATAATCAAGCATAATTATATATCGTGCAATTAAAATATACATATCCATTAAACATACCTTATCACGGGCAACAAGATTTTTGGGCCATGCCATGTAACTACCTATTGCTTCTCCCAAATACTTCATATCTCCATCATTGTCCAATATAGGCAACAGTGCATTTGGTTCAAAAGCAACCACAGGTGATACTTTGACATCGCCGGCAGGGATCGGAGTGTTGTGCAATACTTCTGCCAAAGTATTGTACAATGTTTCTTTTCCAACCTTGCGATGAGTAAGGGAGGATAAATACAACACGCAAATAGATACACCCTAAATCAATGGTTAATACATAAGTATGTAAAACAATTATGTTGAATGAATTTCTTATTTTATTAAGTAATTAATTACCTCGGGAAGACTTTTAAGACCAATGTTGCAACTAGCGTTTTCACTTTCCATTTGTATTTTACGTTGGAGCTGATCCGGATGTAACTTTTCTTTATTTGTCTTCACCAAGAATGCCACTTGCTCTGCTCAGACTTTGAATTTCTCTAATACTTCCTCATTAGATGGATTTGGGCGATTCTCTTGAGAAAATAGCGGGCTGGAGTTATGCCAAATCTTTTCCCCCTCACGCAGCCGGAATATTCAGGAACATTAATTACTTTACCGAGTATGTCCCTACAACAAACTTGTTTGCTGTCCTCTTGAATTTCAAAACTTTGTTTTAGATTCTCCTAAAATACACATAAGTTTAAATAGATAAGTTTAATATCATTTTTAAAATGCAATATTAAAAAATATTAAAGTGATAATATACTTACACAAAGTTGTATCACTTTTTGAACATTTTCATTATCAACAACTTCATCTTTATTTACACGAGCCTCCTTCCACAAAATATGTCGACTCAATGGTTGATCGGATTGGGTCTCTTGTAGCTATTCATTAAGACATAAATAAAAGTTATTCGTTAAGATCATAAAAAAAATATTATTTGAAACTATAGTTTATAATGTACAACATTATACAAAATTGATGTTTACTTACAATTTTTGGCTCTAAACGTACATATCCCATACGAGATTATTTGTATGCATGGGTTGGATTTTTGGCCCTTTCGTGATTTTCCGTACTTATACTCTATATAAAAAAATAACATTCGTTTAAAATTTTAAAATACGCTATGAATATGAATAATAATAGATCTATAACTTACCACAAATATGGGGTCTGCATGTTTAGCTACAAATGTGCTCCATTTGTCATTTGATATATAGTATTTATATATTTTTGGAGCTTCAACATTCATATTTTCATCATGATCTCTTAGGTAGCAGTTTGACAGATGAGATCTAAATCCTCGGTGTAATGTTCCGACAACTCTAAGCACATAGGTTTTTCTCACCTCATTAACATCAAAAGCAGACTGCAAACCAAATAAAGATATAATTTGGGTAAAGTATTTCAATGGAAAAAATTATAAGTAACAAAAAAATAGAGTAAAAAAGTTACCTATATATCATTCCACATTATATCTTTTGAGTCCTCCAAAGCCTTATCTCTCCAATAGTCAATTGTAATAGGGATATTCTGACGAACAACAGCACCAATATAACATACCAACATGGAACTGTTGGGCTCAATTGGCTGGCCACTTTCATTCCATTCCAACTAATAAACTCAGATAATAAGTACATGTTTTCAAAAAAGATAAAAAAAATACACAGCAAATAAAGTATAATATATCTCAAATTTAATGTTATTAGTTTTTGCTTTTATGACATTTTGCATAATAGTTGCACCACATTTAACATCATTTTCATAAGTCTTAGTTTGACAACTTCCTCATTTTGACAATCCAAAGCCTGGTTAGAATCCATTTATGTACAACAAGTTCAACATGCAGTTCAGTATAACTTCAACAAGTTCAACATGCAGTAGTCTAAGTACGTAGCAGTATAAGTTCAACATGCATTTAGTGAAAACAAAAATTAATAAATACAATACATGAATAGTGCGAAGAAATACGTAGGGTTCGAAGGAGAAGGATCAACGGGAATACGCAAAAAAATACGAATGATTCGTAGGACAGAGTATGGTTCGCTAAAAAACATAATGAGGGTTACGTATTTCAATGAGAAGAGATGGTTCATAGGGATAGTAACAAAGATGGAGATGGTTCGCAATGGAGATGGTTGGAAATATGGTTTATAGGGATAGAAGGGTTCGAAATGAGAAGAACAATGAAGAGGAGGAGGACATTGAAGCGTAGTGAAGTTTACGTAATAAAGAGAAAACGGAAATGTTTTTCTATTATATATAAAACCCTATTACAGCGCTTTTCCGAAAGAGCGTTGTAAAAGACCTCCTTATTTTTTTTTTTTGAAAGCCTTTTACAGCGCTTTTTTAGAAGCCTTTTATAGCGCTTGTCCACAAGCACTTTAAAAGACCTATTTGTTTTCTTATGTAACAGGGTTGTATTTTTAAAAGTCTTTTAAAGCGTCTGTTGCAAAAAGCATTGTAAAATACCTCCTTGTTTTATTTTTAAAAGCCTTTTACAGCGATTTAGCAATAAGCTCTTTAAAAGACCTCTTTGTTTTCTTATGTAATAGGGCATGTATTTTTAAAAGCCTTATACAGCGCTTATTGCCAAAGCGCTGTAAAAGACCTCCTTATTTTATTTGTAAAAGCCTTTTACAGCACTTTGGCAACAAGCGCTTTAAAAGACCCTTTTAACTTGGTATAAAACAAAGCTTTTGTGATCACCTTTTTTTTTAAAGGGTTTTATAGCGCTTACAAACAAAAGCGCTGTAAAATTGCAAGTTTATGTTAAGTTTAGTTCAAGTAAAATACTTATATTTGGATTTTTTTTTCTAAATAATTAGTTAAATACCTATATATTTGATGACTCTTCATCGTATGCATGTTTTCCCACTATTTTAGTCTTATTTATCAACAATCATTAGTTAAATTAATGGGTTATTTGATATATCTTTTTATTTTAGTTCTTTGATTTAATGAAATTTTTATGCCCTAGCATAGAAACTCAAAGACAACCGTTTCTAACGCCATTGGAGCAGTTTTATCAAGAATCATTCATGAATCCTTCTTGTAATTCTTCTCTAATATCTATCTTTTTTATCTATGTCATGAGTAACTAAACCCTATTTGTTAGGGATGAGTATAACAAGATGAAACCCTTATTTTTCTAATTTGATTTCTAGTTATATGAATGAGTTTATTGAATTATTTTTCTCATCTCTGTGCTTAATGTTTTATATTGCTTGATCAACATTAAAATGTTCTATGATTCGTATTTTGAAACGGAGGTGGACTTTACGAATGCTTGAGATGAGAAATTCATGAATTTGTAGTTTAGGGATAGATACAGGTCATGAAACCAATTAAATTAGTTGCAAAGACAATAGTTTAACAAGAGAATTCTTGTACGGTAATGCTTAATTATAATCTTAAATCTACTAAGGAATTAGGGGTTACTTTGGAATTAAATGTTATGTCGCTAAGACATTAAGGCAAAAATAATAAAGAGAATTCGGCAATAATTCAATAAAGGAATTCAGTAACTAGGATCAAATTAGGCACCAAGGTTGATTCGAAGTGAAACTCATCCCTGATATTTTTCTCATTATAAAAGATCAATTTTATTATTGTTGTTAATTTCAAATATTATTTCAATCAATTTGGGAACCTTTTGTTCAATTGTAGTAATTAAATATAATCCAATAGTGAAACGCAATCCTTGAGTTCGACACTCGGTACTACCGTTTTATTATTACTTGTAACAATTCAGTACACTTGTTGAAACGATACCAAGTTTTTGGCGCCGTTGTCGTGGATTTTGATATCACTATTGAATTTAATTTATTTACTTAATTGAAATTTTTTGCTCTGCAATAAATTCTATTATTTTTTATTTTTTTGAAAAAAAAATATTTCTTTTATTTTCTATTTTTATTTGTTGAACTTGCTAATGTCATGTATAGTAGTTTGTCTCTTCTTTGTTTGAGATAACTATTCGTTGTAGAGCATGGAAGATTATAATGACGATATTCTACTACAATTATATGAAGAATGTGATACTTGTCTTATATCGGGTATATGTCGCATGATTGAGGGGCAAATCTTGAGCTTAACATTTTTAAAATATCACCCTCAGATCCCACCCTGGAAGCCTCTTGTAAGACCCTTAATTTTGAATCCTAAATTATAGAATTTTAGGGTATTTTGTGTGGAATTTCTTAGACTTTTAGCCCAGTTTTTGGTATTTAGTGGGTTAAATGCCAAAAATATATTTTTGGAAAGTGGATTAAAATTATTTGTCGAAGAATAATTTATATAGATTACAAAGAATATAATTCCGGACAATTAGTTAAAAATATCACTCATTTATGTATGATTTTGAGGAAATGAAATTTGATGTGTTTGTGTGGTGGGTTGTGATGATTTGTGTTTGTCGTATTTGACGTGTTCATAATTGATACTTATGAAATTTGAGATGTGTTTGGTTGGATTTTTGTGGAAAAATGAATTGATGTGATTTGGTGTGAATTGTGGATTGAATTTGATAATATGTTTGAGTATGTTTTGTGGAATTAGAAAACCATTAGAGTTAAACGATTACAAAAATGGGGAATCTTTTAATACCTCTGTTTACTTAATGTTTGCAGTGAAAATCATTTAAGTTAAATGAGTATTAAGAATGTGGAATCTCTTAATATCTTTGTTTACTTAATGTTTGTAGCGGAAATCGTTAGAGTAATGAGCATTAAGAATAGGGAATCTCTTAATGTCTACGTTTACTTAATGATTGTCGTTCGAATTGTAAGAGTTAAATGGGTATTAAAAATGGGGAATCTTTTAATATCTGTCTTTACTTAATTGTGTTTGTCCATGAGAGACTGCACAGGTGTTTGTCCGTGAGAGACTACACCCTGGTAAATTGTGTTTGTCCGTGAGAGACTGCACAGGTGTTTGTCCGTGAGAGACTACACCCTGGAAAATTGTGTTTGTCCGTGAGAGACTGCACATGTGTTTGTCCATGAGAGGCTACACCCTAGTAAATTGTGTTTAACCGTGAGATACTACACAGGTGTTTGTCCGTGAGAGACTACACCCTGGTAAATTGTGTTTGTCCGTGAGAGATTGCACTCGTGTTCATTCGTGAGAAACTGTACGTTTAGGATTTACGCCTCTCACGGAGGGTTTTTTTTGGAATTGAGGTTTAAGATTTGTGATAGGCTAAAAATTAATAAATTGTGCAGACCCGTGATAGGTGGCACCTTGGTAAATAGTACTTTGGCCTGTGATAGGCGGTACATTTACAATTTACGTTTCTTTTTAGTAAACCATGCAGACCCGTGATAGGTGGCACCTCGGTAAACGGTACGGGCCCATGATAGGCAGTACGTTTATGGTTTACGCTTTTTAGTAAATCGTGCAGACTCGTGATAGGTGGCACCTCGGTAATTGGTACTTCGGCCTGCGATAGGCGGTACAATTATGATTTACGGCCCTTCGAGGAGGGTTTTGGTTTGGAATTCCGAGTCCATACATTTTGGCATATACGCATTGCATTAGGGTGCTCGGAACACGAGTCGTGTTTGATTCAAGTTTATGATTGAGTGTTTGAACTTGAGATGTCATTATGATTGTTTTGATTTTACTAAATGTTATGTTTTGAAATTGTGTGTAAGTGTAATTGATTGTAAAACTATTTCGAAACTCAAGTTGTCGTGGTGATTGTGTTGAAATTGTTAAGTGTTATGTTTTGAAATTGTGTGTAAGTGTAATTGATTGTAAAACTATTTCGAAACTCAAGTTGTCGTAGTGATTGTGTTGAAATTGCTAAGTGTTATGTTTTGAAGTTGTGTGGAATGTGATGGAGTAAGTTTATGTAGTTTTAGAAAAACATTTAGGGAAACCGATTCCCAAATCGATTCTGTTAAAAGCTATTCCTCAAAATCGATTTGCCAATCGATTGGATGGGTTACAAGAGCTCAGCCATTATGACAAAATCTATTTGCCAATAGATTTGGCCATTACAGTAGCTCAACTATTTGGACAAAATCGATTTGGCAATCGATTGGATTTATTACAGGGGCTCAGCTATTCATTCAATCGATTTCCCAATCGATTGATTTAAGCCCAGAGTACAGGTTTCACTAAAAACCTTCATCCAAATCGATTTCCCAATCGATTTGCTTAGTAGAAACTCTTACTCTGAGTTAGATAATCGATTGCTCAATTGATTCATCAATGGATTGGTCAGTTATTTATTACTTGATGGATTAAAAACTTTATTTTGATTTCATTTTTATTTGGCAAGTATTATATGAACTTATAGCATATGGAAAACCCTTTTAAGGTGCATGCTAAGTTGAAAGGTTATTTTGTGCATTTAAAAGCTTAAATGTTATGTGTTAACTGTTAATTTCGGTTGGTGACCTTTTACAACTATTGTGGAAATCTGGGCTTTGCCCTCAGATGAGAGCCAGGACAATCCTACCGGTTTGTACCCTGTGGATTGGAATGTAGATGGGAACGCCTGACTAGAGCTATGTTAGGAGGATCTTAAG
Source organism: Cicer bijugum (assembly GCA_037974875.1). Taxonomy (NCBI): domain Eukaryota; kingdom Viridiplantae; phylum Streptophyta; class Magnoliopsida; order Fabales; family Fabaceae; genus Cicer; species Cicer bijugum. Next base: position 537,269 of record JBBPBT010001328.1, on the reverse strand, counting down.
GGGCGCGTGGAGATCACTCAGGGTGTTTAGTTTGTTTTGTAGAATGATCAGATTAGGTTGACATAGAGGGAACAAATGTCTTTCTTTTGAATTTTGTTTATTTTAAATTGGAAGACTGTACCTATACTAATATTGTCAGCATGACATGTTATTTTCGATGGGTTCCATGTACCACTTTTTGATGAGTAAATACTTTGGATTCATATTTCGAAAAACTTTTCCGCAGCTTGTACATTATATTGACTTAAATATTTATCCAAAGGTATTTCTTTATTTATTTCTCTGTTTTATTTTAATTTCTTTTGAAAAAAAAATACACCCTCGCTTTGAAAATCGGGGTGTTACACCTCTTAGGTGTGACTTTTGCGGAGAAGCACATAAGAATGGATATTGTTCAGATGACCTTGATGAACTAATAGAATATGAAGATTTTTTTCCCTAAGTTACAGAAAACATCGAGTGTTACATTCAAAAGATAAATTGGGAATAAGTTCTACCTCATAAAACTATATCCAAAGAATTAGATGACAAATATTTTCAAGTTACGAACGTTTTGGTTGAATTCTTGAAGAATAATATAGTTTCAATTGAAAATCAATGTGAAATGTTATTTGAGCAAGTGGGTAAGTTTGAGAAGATGGAGGAGAAGTTGAAGATTAAAGATAATTTCATTGTTGTGGTAGAAGAAGATAAGCAAGAGAAAAAGACGAACGAGGAAAAGAAAAAAAAAAGATTGATAAAGTTTGAGATTCTATCTATGCCTTGTTCATCAATGTCCAATTGAGAAGGACATGGAAGCAACACCTTTTATTTCTTAAGTTCATGAAATTTCTACCAAACAAAAAGAAAAAGAAGGATGATGTGTTCTTCCTATTATATATGCCACCTTGACAATAGTTGAGGTGTTAAGCTAATAACTTTAAAGAAGCGCTTCGTGGGAGGCAACCCACAAGTAGAGCTAACTTTTATTTTTTGCAATCTTATTTTTGTTATTTGAATTTGTTTCTTTCTAATTGTGTATAAACGTGCACTATGATGAAGAATTATTAACAACTTGCATTGGATCTTAAGTTTTATGTTTGAGATTTTTGAAATTTAAAATATATTTCTTTGCTCATATCATTGCTCAATTCGATAAGTTTCACTAATTCATGCATTGTAGATGACTGCTTGGTTGTTGAAGTCTAACTCGCATTTAAAAAAAAAACACTAAATAAATTTTGTAGTGGCATATTTGGCATCATTTAGATAGTTCATACTCTTTCTTGTTATCCTAGTTGTGAGCTTTTGAGCCTAAACACTTAAATTCTTTGTTGTGGGATTATCTAGACATGTGTTATCCCTTCAAAACTTGCACTAATTCTTACTTGCATCACTTGTAATTTATACATACATTGAGACATTTTTGTTTGGTCGTTTGAGTCTTTCTAACTACCCTATGTAAACTTTACCCTTTGCTAGCCCCTTTGAGCCTTGCCCTTTTATTTCGGTTACTAGCCACATTACAAAACAAATACCCTACTTTAATTACATCACCTTACTTGGAGTTAGGTAGGAAATTTTTGTCCTGTCTTGATCAAATTCTAAATTTGGGGTTGCTCATGGGATAGCAACCTTTTAAGTTTGGGGTTGTGATTTTCAGAAAAAGAAAAAAAAAAGAAGAAAGAAAAAGAAGAAGAAAAAAAAATCAGCTTGTATACTTTGTTAAATAATATCTTCTTGATTCTTTTGTCAATGTTTGAGAATCTCCATAACGAAAGGTGAAGAAAAAAAAATGGTAGAATAATTTGGAAATGTATGCCTAACTCCAAGTAGTAAAGGCTACTATCCCAAAATGTCCTACCCTTACCTAAGCCCCATTACAACCCGAAATTCCTCTAAAGTGTATGTGCTTGTTGCATTGTGATGGCTAACTATAATTTTTTCAAGCCTTTGGTAGCGTGATGCATGTTCTAGGATTTGAGTGATAAATTCATAACCCATTCTAAACACTTGAGAGAAATTTTGGTGAGATTGTGTGAAGAGAGAGTTGAACTTGATGAATGAATGCTAAAGTGTACGAATTGTGTTATTTTTTGTAAGCAACCATGGAGTATGATGAATGTTTTGTAGTAGCTGAAACTTGATGAATGCATGTTTTCCTACTGTTTTAGTCTTATTTATCTACAATTATTAGTTAAATTAATGAGTTATTTGATATATTTTGGTTCTTTTAGTTCTTTGATTTAATTAAATATTTATGTTCTTATTTGCTTAATTAAGTAGAGATTTTTCGTAGTTTTGCGTTGTTACTTTGTTTTAATGCAGTACTGAATTTTGGTGAGAAATCGACATGACATATATGGAGTATTTCAGCCATATCTAGAGTTGTAGATTTCCAATTGGAGTCAAACTAAGTGTAAATGAAAGCTACGATCCATAGCTACAACTTTCATGAAGACACTGGAACCAAATTTAGACTTGAAAGATGCGTAAAATGCAAAATATGGCAAACAACAGATGTTGTGCGCTTGAAGCGCGCCATTCGCACTTGAAGCGAGCCATTCACACTTAAGGCGCATTTCCAGCATTTTGCCCAATATGATGAATTTATCTTTACGGATTAATCCAAATTCCCTCATCATGATCATCTCTAAGATATAAACCATCATCAGTTGAATCAATTTCATGTGGTTGTGATGTTGCAAATAAAAGATCATTACCAACATCTTCATCATTATTGTTATCATCACTTATTTTTTTGGTCGATAGGACAACGGACCATTTATCATCAACAGGATCAGTGACATAAAACACTTGTTGAGCTTGCGACACTTAAATAAAAGGCACATCATTGTATCCCACCGTACTAAAATCGACAAGCAAGAACCCTGACTCATCAATCCAAACGCCATTATTATTATCGACCCACTTGCAACCAAATATGAGAACACGAAACATTGTGTAGTCTAACTCCCATATGCGCTCGATAACCCCAATATATGATAGATTTGCATATATTGGGTTTTTGTCTTTTGCACTTGAGACATGCATCACTTCAACTACGAGAGTCACTCCAATATTTTACATAGTGGTTTGATCATCTTGTTCTTTGGTATAAAATGTGTAGTTGTTAATTACATAACCGATGTAAGAAAAGACATGTAAGCTTGGACCATTTGCTAGCCACCTCAATCTCTGCAAAATTGATTCGGGTATATATCAAACTTTGACTTTATGTGATTATTTAACCATGTTATAAAACTTTGATCGTGCTCTCGAGTTATCCAATTTTGATTCCTATTCATGTTCAAACTAGATAACTGATCCATGTGTATTGTAACATATGGTTGAACCTCATCATTATTGTGTAGCACATACAATTGTGTCTGCTCCCATTATGTCCTTGATATAGTCATTAGTCTCTTTCCAATTATCCCTTCTCTTGATATTCTTCTCGAATGACGAGACATGAGAAGCCTTATGGATTCAACATTGGACAGATATTCAGTACAAATTTCAGCAACTTCTTCAACAATGTACCGTTCAGCAATACAACCTTCTAGTCGACTTCTATTTTTTACGTACCCTTTTAATATTTTCATATATCGTTCTATCGAATACATCCATCTCATATAAGTTGGCCCACAAAGTTGTGTCTCCTTAACAAGATGAACAGTAAGGTGAACCATTATATCAAAAAAACGAAGGTGGTAAATACATTTCAAGCTCAAACAAAGTAACAACAATTCCCCTCTGCAATGTTAGTAATTTCTGAGGATCGATCACTTTACTACAAATTTCCTTGAAGAAGAAACATAATCTAGTTATGGCTCGTCGAACTTTGTCAGGTAAAATGGAACAAATACCTATTGGTAGCAAATGCTCCATTAGAATATGACAATCATGGGTCTTCAAACCTTTTAACTTGAGGTCTTTCATACAAACTAAATTTTTAATGTTTGAAGAGTATCCTTCTAGAACTTTAACTTTGTGTAGAAATTTACATAAAATAATTTTTTCCTTTCTAGATAGAGTATGAGCGGTTGGAGGTAGATATGTGCGATTTCCTTTCTTTACGGGACCCAATTCATTTCTTATTCCCATATCGACCAAGTCCAATCTTGTATTGGTGTCATCTTTAGACTTTGCTGGAACACTGAGTAACGTACCAATAACACTATCAAATACATTTTTTTCAAAATGCATCACAATGAGGAAATGTCTGATATACAATAACTTCCAATATGGCAATTCAAAGAAAATTGACTTTTTATTCCACCCAGTTTTGACCAGCTCTCCCGCAAAAGGTTTGCCAAATTTATTGGTCAAACCTTGTACTTTTTCAAGTATTTGATATCCAGTCGGTGCTAAAGGAGCTTTATCTTCCTCTGATTTTTCATTTAATGCTTTATCTTCCCATGATACTGATGACTATAAGGTAAAAACCTACGATGTCCAAGAAATACATTATTCTTACAATGTTTCAACCGCATCCAATTTGTACTCTCTTCACATATAGGACATGCACATTGACCTTTAATGTTATATCCTTATAAATTACCATATGCTGGAAAATCATTAATTGTGCCGAACAACATAGCCCTCAAATTGAAACATTCTTTCTTATATCCATCATAAACTTTCACACATGTCTTCCACATATTTTTTAAATCTTCAATTAAAGGAGTCAAGTATACGTCGATATCATTCCCCAGTTGTTTGGGTCCATAAATTAACTGAGACAACATCATAAACTTACACTTCATACACAACCATGAAGGTATATTATAAATCAAAAAAATCACAAGCCACATGTTGTGGGAGATGCTTTGAAGACCATGTGGATTCATTCCATCAATAGAAAGTGCAAGTCGTAGATTTCTTAACTCTATCCCGAATTCAGGACACTCGTGATCAATTTTTGCCCATCATGGAGAATCTGCAGGGTGTCGAAACTTTTTATCTCTAATTCTTTCATCTACATGTGTTTTAAATCTTCTTCATTGCGTTACATGCGCATAAATCTTGGTATTATAGGAAAATACCACGTGACTTTTGTTGGAGTAGATTCTTTCTTCTTATATCGAGAGACATTGCATTTCGAACACGCCTTTAGTAATTCATATTCGTTTCGAAATAAAATGCAATTGTTAGGACATGCATGAATCCTTTCGTAACTCATGCCAATAGAGCACAAAATTCATTTAGCCTCGTAGGATCGACTGAGAAGTTCATTATCATTTGGCAAGATATCTTTTAAGAGTGTTAATAATTCTGTGAAGCTTTTATCAGACCATCCATTACTTGTTTTTAAGTTGTACAACTTTAATATCACCGACAATCTTGTGAATTTAGTACAACCATTATATAATGGTTTCTCTGCATCACTTAACAAACTCTCAAACATTTTAGGACAATCTCGAAGATCTTCTTCAACTGCTTTTGCAATCTCCTCAACTCAGTCCGGCTCATATGTATTTGTGTCAAAATCAGTTGAAGCATATGTCGAACCGTTCTCAAAATTAATGTTTCCTTTTTTTTCTCACCGTGTCTTATCCAACATGTATAGCTTTGATCAATTCTATGTCATACTAAATGTCCTTCCAATTCATCTTCTCTAACGCATTTTTCAAAACAACATTTTAAACAAGGACAGACGACTCTATTTGGATCTTTTGCATTCTTCACTGCAAACTCAACAAACTCCTTCACTCCATTTTCATACTCTTTTGACAATCGATTGACAGACATCCATTTCCGGTCCATTTTATATGACTTATATAAATGCAGTTACACAAATAATAAGCTACTGATAACATTATACCGATATATAGTACACATATTTAATATTGGAAAATGGAAATCAAGGTCCAAGTCTAATTTCAAAATAGAACATATCAACAAATTTTAAATAAGAATAGATTTTATATGATTTATTATGTAACAATTTATTAGTTTTAGTGACAACAACAAATTAATAAATACAGTACCTAAGACAACGTATTCAATTTTTTTTAAAGGAGGAGCAGTAAATGGGCGCAAAGTAGAGGAGATGAGGGTTCGCAGAGTAGAGGAGATGAGGGTTCATAAATTTGTTTTAAATTTATTTTTATTTATTTAAAGTAAATGATTTTACAGCGCTTGTGTAATAAGAACTCTAATAGGTCCTTTAATTATGTGAAAGCGCAAGTCTATTACAGCGCTTGTTAAAAGAGTGCTTTAAAAGCTATGTAACATAAGGTGGGAGCACTATATTTTACAGTGCTTGTGTTTAAAGCCTTGTAAACATTTTGTGCAAGCGTTATGAGACCCTATATGACCTTACAACAGCGTTTGTCAAAAAAAAAAAAACGTTGTTGTATCATCCGTTATTTTTAAAATATTATACAATAGCACTTGTATTTAATAAGCGCTATAAAATGCGCACTATAAAATGTCATTTTTGATGTAATGTAGTTGTTATTATTGAGAAGTGGTGTTATTGTGACCCAATAAGGCTCCTCACTTAGATGAATGTAATAAAAACTTCCATTATTAATATTTTAAATAGGATCAACATTGTTGTTGTTGTTGATTCGGACCATGATGAAGAAGATGAAGCTTTGCAATTGGACCTCTAATTATCATATAAGGAAATTATATAGAAAATATTTACTAAATATAGCTCATGTTTATTATTACATTTTTGAATCAAATATTACATTTACAAAGAGTAAAGATAATAAAGCAACCGTTATTATCCGACGGATAAGACAATTATAACAAAATAACTAACTCTATTGACGAATAGCTAACTAACTAAACTGGTTAATATGTCTAACTAACTGTGACTAGCTACGTATTGGAAGCTTGTTGACGTGGGCTGATATTGGAGTTGGTTGGTGCATAAGATGAATAACTAGAAACTTGTAAGCTTGACTCATAAACTTGAGTGATAGTGTCCAATTCACCTCATCTCTCTCTTGGTCATGCTTTCTTGAAAATAGTTGTCGTGCCCAACTCTCTATTTTAAATTAAATTTATCGAAGAAATATGGCTTTTGAGGTCGAATTATCTACATCCTAGTTTCGGCTTTGATGTTTGACTAAAATATAGTTCCTCGTTTTGTTGACCCACTAAAAAACAGTTGACCGCAGAAACACGCGTTTTATATTAGTTCGGTTCGATATAAGAAAATTGATTTAAGGATTTAACTATTATTTACAGATAATAAAATAATAAAATTAAGAGTAATTTTATATATTTTTTGCATAGAGGAAAATAGAAATAGAGATACAAATAATGGAATTAAGAGTAATTAAATAATTAACATGGTATATTATGTATTTCTTACTAAATAAAAATCAAAGAAACTTATTAAACAAATGTTATAGAGATAAAACGTGAATTAAAAATTAAAATTAAGTTAATTAAAATTAACAAAAATGATGAATTTGGCTGAAATTTGAATTACTATAGAGATGTAACTTGGAAATTTCTAAAATAGAATTACCTTAATTTTATATATATAGTGTTGCTTTTCTGTTATTTATTTTGTTTTTGTTGGCGTTAGTAATTTGGAGTTGAGTCTCAAGGTAACTAAAGTCTAATAAAGAATTGGTTAGAGTGTGAATTCATCATATTTATTAATATATATTTTATTTTGTTTTTCTTTTTGTATTAACAAATTTTGTTGTGTTTTAATTCTCATGTAAAAATCCATTAAAACAATTAATGTATAATCCTTTAAAAACGATCCAAGATTCGCTAGCCAGCACGATAATCTATTATAGAATACGATATATCAAATCAAAGGTGTGTCGTAATTTTCAATTGTTATTTGTTTAAATAAATACTAGTAGTTAATTTGTTATAATATATATTAATATTCAAAATCACAAGCTACTTCTTTGAGACAAATGTGTAGAGTACAAATTAAAAAATTACAGCTAGTAAACCAATGTGAAGTCAATGTATCAAAGGATGTAATCTTCATAGAAATTAAATTTTTAAGCAACCACATATTCTAGTCAATCAACTGATCCATGAGCCACGTTGTGATGCCACTATTTCAAAGTCTCCCATTTTTATCTTATTCCCCGCCGAATCATTGAACATATCCATTTTGGGTTGACATTTTTTTTATAGGTTATTTTATTGAATCAAATACAGTTGAAATTGTTAAGCGTACATAGTTCACTTGATCATAATATAAAAGACATCCAAGAAGAATTGATAATAAGATCAATAATTAAATTTGTACTATTAACATTTTTCCCTCCTTATTGAAAATTAATCTCTAATATTTGCCTGTTAAAGAATATAATTAAAATTAATATATTTTTTAGAACAAAATATGTAATTTAATTCATATATACTTTCATGTAACATGTTTTTTATAATCAGTCAATCACAACTGCTAAGATATTAAAGATATATACATATTCATGAATGTTTGTAATGCGATGATATGTAAAAGACAATGATAAATTAACTCTAAAATATAAATTATATCAACAATTTTTCATTTATTTTTGAGTCAACTATCCTAATAACAGACTCACATACTTTAAGTTTGAAGAAGTAAGGAGTTTTGTATTGAAACTCAAACTTTTTGTATATTAATATATTTGCATCTACCAATTGAACCGAATTTACGAAACATTTTTTTATTTATTTAATGACAGTATATCTAAATTTCAATTCAAATCATTTAATCAATTTCTAATTATTTAATTTATTAATCATGAAGATATTTTAAGTAACATATTTAATTTTTATTAAAAAATTTACATGGATTAAATATGATGAATTATCTTTCTTAATATTAATATATATAGTTTGATTTATTTTCTCTTATAATTTATTTAGAAGAAAGTATTTTTGTTTTATAAAAAAATATTAGGGTGAAAGGATGGTACCCAAATTCAAAGTAGAGATTCCTTAGAGTTTATTAAACACTTATTACAAAATAATTTACATTAGACTATGTAACACTAAAGGACATCCACCCAACTATCTATCAAATTTAATAGTTGTTTTTTTAGTGCTAGGTCAAACCATTTGAGTTATTTAGGAGGGGGTATTGGTTAATGAAACACGACAATATCAAACTGTTATAAAAGGCCTGTACACATTGTAAATGGAAGCAAGTTTGTTATTTTAAAACTAATAAATAATAAGAGAATTAGAAACGCTAAGATGGTTGAAACAAACACTCCTAGCAAACCGCCAAGCTCGGCAGTTACAAGAATCGTTCTTCTCCTTTTAAGGGTCTTAACCTTTGTGTTCCTTCTCATTGCTCTCATACTCGTTGCTATAGACAAACAAACTGTAGACACCAGTATTGGGGAAGTTGAAATCAAGTTCAAAGATATACATGCTTATCGGTGAGCAAAACTTTTTTTTTTTTTAGTTTAATTGAAATTTTAGTCTTTCTATATTTTCATTCGACTATAAAATTCATTCCTTTTATAATCATTTTTTTTGGTTATTCATTTAAGTTTTTAAACAAAAAATAGTGAGTAACAAATTGTTTTATTGACGTAAAAAACTGTTAATGTGGAATCATTTAGGTAGATTTGTAATATATATGTTATAAACTATATAAGTAAATAAAAACATACTTCATCATCATTTATGAGTTCTAAAAACTAAAAGAGAAAGAAAAATAACTGGAGTTTAATTAAAAATAGGAGTTAGTATCCTGATTAAACTAAAATTAAAGAGATTAAAATTACAATAAAGTA
>JBBPBT010001328.1:485112-527317 GCA_037974875.1 Cicer bijugum | reverse complement strand
GAACCTATATATGTGAATAGAAAATGTGAAAAATTGTTACCTAACAATTCAATATGATAACCAATATTTTTTTATAAAATATTATTCTCTTCCTTCTCCATTGACGACTCTTATCATATGGCTCCTAACATTATATTACTGTATCCGGTCTAATTATAAGAATTTTTTTTCTTTTTATTTTTAAAAAATTTGTAAATTTTAAGATACATTTATTGTTTAAATGATTTTTTTAATCAGTTTTTAATTTTTATCTTTTAAATATCAGGGAGTGTATTTAATGTTTCACATATTTATATTTGTAAAATATTCAAAAAGGATATAAATAAATTCATGTTTTTTGGTTTTTGATATTCAAAGCAGTGGCTCAAATTAATTAATTTACAAAAATTCATGTATAATCTTGTTTTTTCATCTTTACTAAGTAACTACAATTTTGATAATATAGATACATGATCTCCACAATAGTAATTGGATTTGCATACAACCTCCTCCAATTGGCGCTTTCAATTTTCCCTGTGGTCTCAGGAAACCGTGTATTAACCGGTAATGGAGGCTATATGTTTGATTTCTTTGGTGATAAGGTACATCAACATCCTTTAACAACTCTTCAAACAAATTCTCTCAAATAAAATATAAACAAAAATAGTAATTGAAAAATTGATATATAAGTTAAAAGTTTAATTCAAATACATTAACTTTTTAAATACAATTTTTATTTTAGAGATAATGTGGAATAATATTCTTTACAATATTGTCATTCTAAACATATTTGGTTATTTTCTTGGACAGATTATTTCATACTTTCTACTTTCTGGTTCAGCGGCTGGATATGGTGCCTCTGAAGATTTGCATAGACTCTTCAAAGCACAAGATTTTCCTTTAAACTCGTTTTTCCAAAAGGGTAATGCCTCAGCTGGCCTTCTTCTTATTGGATTTCTATTCACAGCCATAGCATCAATTTTCACTTCATTTGCTTTGCCAAAGAAAGCTTAGCTTAATGAACAAAATGATCTATGTTTGTGAAATATTATTCTCTTTTCAATTTTCTAGTTATTTTGGTTTAGTTCATTTAGGTTCATTTGGTTGTCAATCAATTGTAATTTGTGGTGGATTTTTGTTTTCCTTATTTTCTCTAAAAATTATTCCAAAGAATTGTACTTGTTTTTATTTTTTAACAGTGGATGAAGTCCTCTTGATTTGCTTCAATATTATATACTCATTTTTTAATAAACAAAACTTTTACATAACATTAATGATCAAATCAACTATATAAATGGGATAAATATCGAAATCATGGGAGGTTGTAGAAAATAAAATAGTTATTAGAGTGTGAGGCACAATTCAAGCACTTACTAATAATTATGCCAAATTCAAGCACATCATCTATCGTGCAATTGAAACCATCCACCGCTATCTTGGAATCTAGTTCAAATATATTATCATCCTCAACAAGTGCATGATCCGAAGGAAGACCGACCATACTTGGCATACCACCACCTGTATAAAAACACTCATCTCAACAAAATCATAACTAATTTAGCATCAGAACTACACTAATCCACTGAAAATTTTTGAAACTTTATTGTCAATATAGACGTGCATACAAAGAAAAAAAACATAATCAAAATTAATAAAGAAATCGTAATTGTAATCAGAAATCAGAAAATTGATGCAAAGATTGAGTAATAATAGAGCAAAGATGAAAATACATACCAAAAATCACCAAGTCACGAAGAGGTAGTTTTGCAAATCTCGCAAAGGTTGAGCGACCCGTAATCAATGTTGCAAAGTTGTGAGAAAAGGGGATAAGTCTCACAAGTCACGAGAAAACTTTAATCGGTGTTCATTCACAAGCTTCCATCACCAACACTTGTTTTTCTCCTTTTTCATTTGGAAACAAGAACAATCAAGCGAGAAAGAGAAGAGAGAGTTATTGTTTTTCACGAGAGAGATTGAGAGAAAGAGAGAGAAGAGAAGGTTATGCGAGAGAGAAGAGCGATGTAGCTAAATATCACTAGAAAGGAGGTTGAGTTGAGATTTTGCTGTTTAAAAATAATTTTCACGTAATTTAAAACTATCCTCTCAGAGAGGATTGTAGACCCGATGATGGTTATTCAAACCTTTAAATTAGAGCTGAGCAAAAGAAAGAGAAAATGTAAAGAATGACAGACACAACTTTTATACTGGTTCACCCAATGAAGGTTGCGTCCAGTCCTCACACACTTGTGAGATTTCACTAATGTTCAAAGTGATCAACCTCTCACAGAGGATTTTTACACTTTGTGTATTTTTTAGCCTCACCAAGCTTACAATCATGTTTCAATTATTTCCAAGTGTATCTCATGTGGAAATTACAGAGTGATATGAATATGATTGTTTCTCTTTTCTTAAACACTTTCTAAAAGGATATTTCAAATATCTAATGTCAGATTATAGAAAGTATGAAGAGATGATGGATATTGCTTCTTGAAAGCTTGAAGATACTTGATCTTTTAATGCAATATTTTGTGTGCTTTGTGATGAAGCGCTTGCTGCCTTTTATAGAAGTCTTATGATGTTCCTTCCATGTGTCAAGCTCTTTATGACTGTTGGAAAGTCAATTCAAAAAGCCCAAGGTCTTTCATTATATTTACAGAACTGTCATCTAGTTGTCCTTGGACTGACTCAGTCCATCCTCGAGAAGGAGGATCAACTCCTTGGAACTTGATATTGAGTTGTCCATTTCTTTTCCCATTCTTCAAGACATGTATGGCTATATTATTGACTTTGTAAGCTACAACCTTTTTGAAAGTTGAATGGCTAGGTCGTTTTCAACTTTTGAGAGTGATGCTGACAATAGAGAACCATCAATTTACATAGGACTGCCATCCTCTTGCACGTGATTCATAATTTCTTTCTTCAAGACATGTGAAGGCTTCTATTTTTGGCTTGTTTGTTGTTGCCTTTCTGTAGATTGACTCTTCATTGTTTTCATTCATACAAGAATGATATATAGGTTTGTTTTTAGTCTTTGCACATGATACGAAGGGTTGCTTTCAACATTTGGGAATGATGTGGACTTTATAGAACCGTCCTCCAATATAGTACATCCATCCTCTTACCTAGTACTAGCCATCCTCGTACCTATTCTTTTACCTTCTGACTTCTTTATTTCAAATGCTTTATTTATTCATTCTTTAATATTGTTGTGCCTTTCTTTAATGAATAAAAAACATTTGTTTTAGTGAGGATGAGTATTATGCAGATTTAAAGCTTCATCCTCTCACGAGGCCATCCTCAGGAATTTCAATCCTTCAGATTTGAAGCTTCATCCTTTCGCGAGGCCATCCTCAGGAATTTTAATCCTCCAGATTTGAATAAGATTTTTCTCCTTTTTGTCTTAATGATTAATAACTTGTTTTCTTACATGAATTCACTCAAAAACACATATTAGTTATTAACCACAATCATAATCTCCTAAGTAATTTTGTTATCATTAAAATAATTTGAGAGATTTTGTCTTAACAAAGAGGAACAAAGTTTGCGAGGGAATAAAGAGGAACAGAGCTTGTGAGTGCAAGATAGTGTTTGCTGAGAAGAGAGGAACAAGTTTGAGAGAGAGAGGGATTTTGCTGAAAGTGTTTGGACGGTGTAGAAATATTTGAAAAATATATTTACTTTGACTATGAGAACGGACTTATTAAAACCTAAACAAGAATAGTTATTAAATGTTGCATAAATATACAAGTAAATAATGAGAACGATTTTAAATTATTATAGTAGAAATTATAAAATTTATTGTACTACTGAAACGAAATGTAAAAACCGTTCTCAATTAGACTCTAAGAAAATGATTTTTTACTATAAAAAATTAGGCGTTGCCGTAATACTAAAATGTTGTAGTGTACGTTCAACTTCCTTACCTAGTTAATATTTGTCAAATTAAGAAATTAAGAAGTTGTTCGTACGATTGTGATTAATGTATCCAATGTCAATGTCTAGTGTTATATGGAATTCCACTTATATATAGTGCTTACTAATTTAAGCAATATTTTCTAATGTTTCTCTTAAATAATGAAAAGTTTGAATGTTCAGCTACCTTCAATAATAATGGAAAACCTAGATGATTTTCTTTAAAAAAATTTATCTACACACAATCTCTTATACAAAAATTTATATATACCATTTTTCATATTGTATTACAATATTAACTTTATTTCATAAATAGTTTTTTTCATAAATTCAAGTTTTTCGTAGATAATTTAATGTTTTGATGTTTGTTTATGTGTTCGCTTTCATGTCTACTTTATGTTTAAACGGAATTCATGTTTTCTTAGGATAGATTTAGTATTTTGATATTGGTTAAAAAGGGAATGTGTCCGCTTTCATGCCTACTTTCTCTTTGATGGGAAACTTGAGTGGACCTTTCATTATAGCTTATTAAATAATATCCTTGAAATGGAAACAATCAAGTGGCATGACCAATAACATTGAGAAGTTTACAATATATTTTGGTCTTTGATTTCATCTAATCTTAATAACCTATAGCCATCAAAAAAATCATTTGCTTATCTTTTAATAAGATATCAAACATCTTGTCAACCTTTGTAATGTCATAAGTATAAACTTTGTTATTAGTAGAAGGCATTTTTTTCTTATGTCGTACTTGTTAGAAATATTGACAATCATAAAGTCGGAGATTTTTCATCTCCACCAAGTTTATTTCATAGATTTTGAGTATGACATTTCATCATTTTATATTTGTGGTCTGACATATATAAATACTTTTTTCTTAGAACGATTAATTAAAATCACTTTGGTACATTTTAGCCTTGAGTTGGTCAAAGAGTAGAGAACCATGAAAAATCATATTTAGTTGAACAATTGGGGGAAAATATCCCCCTCTTGAGTGTTATATCTTGCAATGTGCTCAATAGTTGATTCTCTACTATCCCCAACAAAGTTACAATCATGAGGTATTTAATTACTCTCAAGATCTCTACATGTTGTACATATTATGGAAATGGTGAAGTAAAGAACAGTTGGTTTGCATACCACACATGAAAACCAAATTTGTTCAAGGCATGTTCAACCATTTGATTCACATTGTGATCAACTTGATTAACTACAATATTGTGTTGTAATGCTACTAGCAAGATTAGAATGTACACTCAAACCATTATTTTATAATATGTTAGACATTTCCATATTGCAAATGTGGTATTCGGTTATGGTTATGGTGTTTGCAGTCTCTTAATACACTACAAGCCTTTGATTTGGAATTAAATTATTAGCCACCTCCCTCTTTGTTCATGATAAAGTACATAATTCAGATGCACCAATTCCAATTCCTCATTCAATGGAGGGTCATGGATGTTGACATTTCGTTGTTAAGGCATGTCGACACCTAAAACTTGATTGAACCTAGCCATTTGAAATTGTTAGTGCAAAATTGATTGTACGATGATTCTCTAGTAGATATTTTGATGTTAACAAATCCAAAAAATAAGAATAATTATCTCTTAATTATATTAGCTAAGGGTGCATTTAAGTTAGAAAAAGATGATATTGATGACTATCTATTTTAAGGTAGCATAAATTATGAGTAAGTTAGATATAACAATATAAGTGTTTCTAACACAAAGAATAATATAACTTAATAAATAAGTAATTATGTTTACTAATATAGCATGTCATAATATAAGCAATAAGAAGTATTACAATAAGCATCTAGTAATCTCCAGTCTGAGTCAAAGTGTTAAAGACAAATGAAATTCAAGTCTATGATTGTCCCTTTAAAGACAAAGGAAAATAACGTTACAATGTTTATATACCTTAGACTAAAATGCCATGTTGATCATCTGACTTGAAGTCCAAAAGAAGAAATCTTTAAATGAACATTTTGATAAAGTTAATATTATAGTACAAATTAGATCCTCTAATGAACAAAGAAAGAGAATCTACTAATCAAGTTCACAATGACTCTAGCAGATCTGTTGAAGTTGTGTCTAACTCTCATAATCACACTATCAACGCGCCTTTGATGAATCTGATTACAAGCTCACTCTAATGATTTTGAGTTTTATAATTATGGTAAACTAGTTGATCGTTTGATCAACGTTTAAAGTCAAGTCTCTAATACAGTCAACGCTCTAATAAGAAGTCAAAATTACAACATCCTCTACTCGTAAAGGATGGACTTATCCTCTTATTGAAGAAGGGTGTGACATTTAATAGTCATATCCCCTAATACTTGCCTTCTTAATAGAAGATACGTTGAATACATTGTGATATTTTAAAGTCTAATTTGCCTTAAATGATTATTCAAGATCTCCAACGGTAACATTTTCAATGGATACATCTCTGTATTTAAGTAGAAACGGATAAAAGGAAGTGTGTTAAGAAGAACTTCTATAAGAGCCTATAACACATCAAAAGAAAATAATTAAATGAAAAATCCTCCCAATAGATATTTATTAGAAATGATGTAAATCAATCAACTTGTATGATACACTTTAATTGATATACTATTTCAAATGTAATATTCTCTCAATGAGAGTAGAATCTTAGAAACAAACTTTGTGTCAATTCAAACACAAACAACAATTGATGTAAGTCAACCCGATAGCGACTACAACTCTTTTATCCATAAGAAGTGCTTGAATAGGTATAATAATACTCATGAACCTCAACAACAGACTATCAAAAAGTTGAGAAGGGTTCCAATAGTGATAGCCTTGAGAGACTAAAGAATAATACTCAAAGCCTGAAGAGGAAGAGTATATAATAATTACATGTTATTGTTTAAAATAGTGGATTAAGTCTTCCACTTTACTGAGGCAAAATATCAATGTAAGGGTATAACTAGATGTAGCCATAATTTATTGTGAACTAGTAAAGAAATTCTTGTGTCCATTATTTCTCTCTATTATTCTAATATAATTTTTTTATGATTCAACTTTATTTTCACTAAACCTATTTTATAATCGTAAGTTAAATGATTTGATAAAGAACATATTTTTGATTAAGTAACTAAAGTAATTTTCATAAATGACAAAACACAATCCAAACCCCTCTTTCTTGTGTTTTCCAGCACTTTAAAAAATGTCTGATGTTGCATAAGAGTTGTTTGTATTCTACATCAAAGGCATAACAATTTCCCCCCTTTGTATAGTGAACATGTTCACCATCTCATGGTTTCCATCATTCATCCATTGTATTAAATCCCCAATGACACGTCTAATTGCTCAAGAATCCAACTTAGTTTGATGTTGCTTATGAATATGAATAAGACTAACATTACCTAAAACACAAGATGACACACGATTAGTTAGATAGTCAACAATTAAAATTGGGACATTCATTAGAAAGAGAAAAGCTCGAGCAACTTCAAGTAAATGTTGATTTTATCTTTCTGCAATCATATTTTGTTGTGGAGTGCCAACACATGTAAAGTCATGAACAATGTCTTGTTTACTATTAATGCTTTAAATGTTATGTTTATCATATTCCTTCTCATTTTCATAACGTGGTTTTTTAATGAATTTGCCTAATTGTGTCGGTACCATATTGTAAAATTGAATGAACACTTGAGGTACTTTTGATTTTTCATTCATAAAAAAAATTCAAGTTATTCAAAATAGTCATTATTAAAATAAACAAACCATTTTGCACCAGAAATATTAGAAATAGGGATAGCTTCCCAAACATCATAATGCATAAGATCAAATCGTTCAATACTTTCTAATAAGATTTGAAGGAAAAGTAGTATGATAATGCTTAGAAAACAAACATATTTCACGTTTAAAAGACTTGATATATTGTTTTGAAAATAAGGGGGAAAACATACTCTTCATCAATGAAAAGAGAGGATGACCAAGACACTCGTGTTGAAGCCATAACAAAATAAAATATTGCTAATGCAATAGAATAAATTGTATTAATAAAATAAAACAAAATACAATTAATAGAAAAAATATCAAATTTAACAAGATTGAATAGATGTGCCAAAACAAATAACGTTTGTTTTGGTACATCTACTTAACCACGTTAACTTGTAATTTTTTTAAATGTATT
Organism: Cicer bijugum; assembly: GCA_037974875.1. Lineage (NCBI taxonomy): Eukaryota > Viridiplantae > Streptophyta > Magnoliopsida > Fabales > Fabaceae > Cicer > Cicer bijugum. The sequence goes on along the minus strand of JBBPBT010001328.1, from coordinate 519,262 downwards.
TTGTTTAATTTTATTAATATAATTTTAATTTTTTTACTATTTATTATTTATTAAATTAACAATCCCTTATTATTATATGTATATTCAGAAAATAAATAAGAGGAATTTGTTAACAAAATAAAATTAAGTTGTAAATTTCTTTGCGAAACAAGACTAACACTTATTTGTTTTGTCATATCTACTCAACCACCTTAACTTTGATGTAATTTTTTTTATTAAATGTATTTTGTTTAATTTTATTAATATAATTTTTTTTAAATATTTTTATTATTTTTTTATTACATTAACAAATATTTTTATTTTTTATTTATTAAATAAGAAAGAAATATGAGGAGATCGTTAACAAAATACGATTGTGTTGCTATTTTATTCACAAAATATTAAAAACATTTGTTTTAACATATCTACTCAATCCACTAAGTTTGATGTATATTTTTTCTATTATATGTATTTTATTTTATTAATATTATTTTAATTTTTTTATAAGTGTTTTTAATATTTTTTTATTTATTAAATTAACAATATTTTGTTTAGAGAAAATACTGAAGAATTGTTAATAAAATAAAATTGTGTTATTATTTTATTTGTAAAATATTATAGACACACTATTTATTTTGGTATATCTATATTTAACTGCATTAAATTTGATGTACTTTTTTTTATTCAATATATCTTATTTTATTTTATTAATTATTTTTATTATTTTTTATTTATTAAATTAATAATGATTATTTTATTAAATAAAAAAAATTTAAACGTAGTATATTTTTTTAATAAAGAGAATATGTAAATAAAAAATCCAAATGCCTAACAAATTTTTTGAAAGAAAATTAGGTTACACATTTTTCTTCGATGCTGGGCGTCATTTTAGAAATTCTCATCATATTTTACTAAAAACAGCAATTTTAAATTTTCAAAAATTAGCACCATCAGCATATACCCTGAAGCTTCTATATACCCATCATCTTCCATCAAAATCAAAATTACTCAACAAAAAAAAAAAGAGCGAATGGGCGTAATTACAAGACCGCATCCTTCATAGTTCATCCACTTCGACATTCATCTTCCTCAGTCGCTACACACTCACATCATCACTTCATCTCAAAAGCAAAGGTAATAAATAATAATCTAGGGTTTGCTATTTCTATTGAAATTAGTTCATAAAAATAATAACTAGTAAATGTTTATTGTTTCAGCAAGTGGTGATTGAGTGTAGTTGAATATGAGCATTGTTCCAAAAGAGACGATCGAGGTTATTGCACAGAGTATTGGGATTAACAATTTATCTCCCGATGTTGCTCTTACTGTTGCTCCTGATGTTGAATACCGTATGCGCCAGATCATGCAGGTCAACTCTCTCTCTTCATTTTTTTTGATTAATTTAGGGAATGAAATTTGAACTGATAAACAAGTGAATTTGTTGTGTTAAAGACTTGAACTATGCAACATAATCCTCATATTATCTTGTAATGTTTGTTCAAACAGCTGTATTATGAGAATAGTTAGTTAGTTAGTTAGTTAGGATGTTAATAGATAATAAGAGAATAAGTGAGTGTGTAGTAATTGCAGTGTTTTATAATAGATATCAATGTTATCAATCCTGGATAGCGTAGCATAGCAGCTGACCCCCAAATTGGTTCAGTGAGGTAGTAGATAGTGTACTAATGCTATTTCAAAATGTTTATACCTGTGTTGTCAACTGCAGATCTTGGAAAACAGCGGTTTGTTCAAATTCCACTATGCTATAGTACTGTAGCGCTGCAATAGTAGTTATTGGACAACGCTTTGTACTAAATAGTGTATCCTAGAGGCCGGGGCAATAGTAATTTGTTCAAATTCTGTTATATTTATACAGTTTATATAATTTATACTATTAAACTATAATATTATATACATGAAAAATCAACAACTAGGTGTGATGAGGCGAAACAAGAGTGAGATAGAAACTGAAACGCTGTTTTGGTGTTTTTAATTCCAAAATTCGTAAAATATTCCAAGCAAAAAGCCTTGCAATTTGTAAGGGTTTATTTGAAATATTTGAACTCATTTTGAGGTATGACACTTTAGCGGTCACACAATTTTCTGTTTTGGCCGTTACACTAAATTGCTCCACTACACAGCTATAGCATTGCTATAGTGCACAATTTACAACACTGGTAGATACACACTGCTTTTGTATTTGATTTCTCATATTTGATGGAGGACCAATGCACAACGCTCCCACCAAGTTGGGGGTCTATAGGGATGATAAATGTACTCAACCTTACTCCATAGAGATCTTGTTTTCAAGATTTGAATCTATGATCTCTAGGTCATAAGACAAAAAACTTACCTTTGTGGCAAGACTTGCGTAGGAAAATAAAAATTTTGGATTGATGCTCCTCAAAATAATTAAAAGTTCTATCCGGTTTTCTAATCTTCTTTTAACCATGGAAACTTTCACTCAGGAAGCAATCAAATGCATGCGACACTCTAGGAGAACCACTTTGACGGCAGATGATGTTGATGCTGCACTCAACTTGAAGAATGTTGAAGTAAGCGACTAGAGTATTTTTTGTTTAAAGTGTGAGTGATAGGTTTCAGTTCTATTATCGTTTAGCAAAAATCATCTCATTCTATGATTTTTTAATGATAAATCTTGTCTTAACTTTCACATTCTGGTATTTTTGAGCTCTTATGTATGAGTATGACCTCAAGAATTACTGTCTTTTTTTTTCTAACAGTAACGCCGAACCCTATCTTAAAACATGTATAGATAGAAAAGGATTAAAGCCTACATAACTTTTATTATTATATTCTTGTAGAAGGAAAGCACGGTCCTTAATTGTAAACCCTTTAATGTGAAAGTAGTTTATGTGTTTTTCATTTTTTCTTTGGCAGTTCTCATTTATCTTTATAAGATTATTTTGTTATCTGTTTATGCTTCTAAACTAATTGCCCACCGAAGAACATTAAAATAACGTTCATTTATTATATTTTTTCTCTCCTTTGATTTGATAAAAGAGGTATTCTTATATAGTTGTCACGTGTCTCTGGTTTAGAAATGCTTTTGTTTAGATCTTTTGTAATATAAGTTTTATTCTAGAATGTAGAAATGATCCTTGTTTTTCTCAGTTTACATGACTTATTTATCACATCTGAGAGCATATATGCAGAAAATTTAAAGTATCTTCCTATTTCATACTGGTTGGTCAGCATTCTCTAAACTTGCGGGAAGATGTGTATTTATTTTTCTATTGAATGAGAGCTTGACTGTGGATATAAGGATCTGTTGATAGAGTGGTTCATATTACAAGTATCAACTGGAAGCTTTAGCAAGGTCTTGTCATTGCAAAAATGCTTACTTTTTGTCTCTAATCTCTGTATTATTTTTTTTGTTTTGTCTTATGTCAGCCAATATATGGATTTGCATCTGGTGGTCCTTTACGGTTTAAACGAGCTGCCGGACACAGAGATTTGTTTTATATTGATGATAAGGATGTTGACTTAAAAGATGTAAGGGAGTAATCAATCATTGTTATTTCAATTGGATTTAAAACCGGAGTGCATAACCTCCTTAAAATTATAGTTTGTGCTAATTATAGGTCATTGAAGCTTCTTTACCAAAAGCACCCCTTGATACTGCACTTACATGTCACTGGCTTGCCATTGAAGGAGTGCAACCTGCTATTCCAGAAAATGCTCCTGTAGAGGGTAGGTATCTAACCTTAAGAACTGCCAGTAGTTTTTTTGCTCACAGAGGAATGTTACATGCTACCCTTCGTTGACCTAGGTTTTAGTCAACTAAAATAAGAATTAGAAATTGTTGATGTATATTTTTCTGATGTTATTATTACTTTGTCTTATGCCTTCTCTGTCCGTTCATGAATTTTTTCTCATGTTAGTGGTTAGATTGTGAGATGTGATTATTTTAGTGGTTTTTACAATTTTTATAATGTCATTATCACTGTTGTCGATTGTGGCGGGATACCATGGTCATCATCAGTTCATCACCTGTCTACACTATTTGAAAATAATATTTATCAATAAATTATCAACATATGGATGTCTGTAGCTATATATACTTGTGGAGATGCACATGATGCACACAAACAGGGATTATTTGTCAGCTTAATGCTTTCCGATCTATTATTGACTCTTTTTAAATCTTCCAAGTCACCTATAACTTGTGTTCCCCTGCCTCTTTTAAGAATAACTTTTTCCCATTATTTTATTTGCAGTAATTTCAGCTCCTTCGGATATCAAAAAGCATGAACAAAAGGACGACAACCTTCCAGTTGACATCAAATTACCTGTTAAGCATGTATTATCTAGAGAGCTTCAGGTATCAAAATTATTAAGCCACTGCAAGCTATCTTGTCTCTTATCCTTTAGTTAGTTAGTTCATTTACATTAGCTTTATATTTTCTTACAGCTGTATTTTGATAAAGTGGCTCAGTTAACTTTGAATGAGCCTGATTCCGCTCTCTTCAAAGAAGCATTAGTTAGTTTGGCTACTGATTCTGGACTTCATCCGTTAGTTCCGTACTTCACATGCTTTGTAGCTGATGAGGTAACAATATGTCTTTTTTCGTTTTGGTGGATAAGAATGAAAGTGTCTCCTTACACTTGCTCATCGGAACTGTGTGCTTCTCCATTATTTTCAGGTTTCTCATGGTTTGCATAATTTTCCCCTTCTATTTGCGCTGATGCGAGTTGTTAATAGCCTTTTGCAAAACCCTTGTATTCATATTGAACCTTATGTAAGTTCAACTCTCGGGTTAGTATACTTACATTATTAAAATTTGAATTAATATTATCGCATTCTCTATTTGGAATTCTGTAGTTTCCATTGAATCACAAAAGCATGCTTTATGCTTAAGTATTGAGGTTGATTTGACATTTGTTGCTCCACCATCAAAATGACTCTTACAACGTTTGACCCAAAAATTAGAGAAGCAAATTAAAATTAAAAAAGACATATTTAGTGTAGTTTCTAAAAGCCTGTGTGTGGGATGGCCCATCAGCCTGCAAAGGCCAGGCCTGAGTTCCATTTTCTGGCCCCATATTCTATTGTTTGCCAGGTTGGGAAAATCCAGCCCATTTGTCTGTACTTAATGGCTTTAATCATCTAAAAATGTGTTTTTTTTATGTATACATAATAAGGCCAGGTTGAGTGGTTGTAGTCTTGAAGAGCAATAAAAAAATTTAAATGAGCAACAAATTCAAAACTGAATCACACAAAACACATGGCACACTTAATGAGAGGTAGCTTAGTGGGCTAACCAAATTTGGAAATACCAATCTTCTTATGTGTACTTTGTGATATTAATTAGTTTTGCTTGTTAATATGTACCAGATGCTTGACTACCACTTTTCTTCATTTTTATTTTAAATTTCTGCTCCTACTTTTACTAAATAATATAATCATGTAAGTGGTAATGCTTTTGTTTTTTCATTATACTTGGTTTACCTTTTGTTTCTTTGCAATTTCTTTATTCGGAAGTAAGAGTTCTAACGGGCAGCATTTAGGCACAAGCAGTTCTCATAAATGAGATAATGCGAAACAGTCTCTTACGTCTTTATCTTTCCATTTTTGCTTTCTTTAGCTACACCAATTGATGCCATCAATTGTGACCTGCCTTGTTGCCAAAAGGTTGGGAAGCAGATTAACAGACAATCATTGGGAACTTAGAGACTTCACAGCTAACCTGGTTGCATCAATATGCAAAAGGTAAGATATCCTCAATCTCTTTGTTATATGTTGTGAAGCAAGGGAAATGGAAGATATTTTGATAATTTTATTGGTGTCCTTGTTGCAATTCATTATACATTTCCTCCTTTGATTTTATGGCGGCTAAGTCAACGAATAATATATTTGTTGTGTATTTCGTTCCAAATGAACCCATTTTTTCGTAGGTCGAGTTCAAAGACACTTCAACATTTCCTTTCATTTGATAAATTTGTATTGTTTAAAACTTATGCTTTTTGGTGAGTTAACAGCTTCCTCTTGCAGTCGTTGTTCTTTGATGATTTTGAACTTGCTGCTTACTGTTGAAATATCAAGTTGTAAACTGGAAAATCTAGTCTTGCTCCATCATTTTTGGTATCTCACCTGGTTTGAAATATTGGGTGGCTTGCTTGTTGGCCACTAATTGATTGGATCCTGAATCTGTCCTTTTTTAAATGCTTGTGTTATGCAGGTTTGGACATGTTTATAGTAATCTACAGTCGCGGTTGACAAGAACGTTGCTAAATGCATTCTTGGATCCCAAGAAGGCAATGACACAACACTATGGTGCAATTCAGGGGTTAGGAGCTTTGGGACCCAATGTGGTACTGTGCCTCTCCCTGCTCTTTGCAATTTTGGAATTAGTGAAACACTAAAAGTAGGACTAATGGTGTGAAAGATGAAAAATCATTAAACCAACCAGTGCATTTGTATTTATTTGAATATAACCCAGCAATAGTTACTGTAACGTGTTGTATCTCATGGCATTAGGTTAGTTAAAATGACATCTTCCAATAGGCTGACTGTATATGCTTGTAACTATCAATATTATTAGGTTCACATTTTGTTCAGTGTATTAGTTCTTTATATATTTAATATTATGCAGTACTTTGAGACTTCTAATAAAGTCATAATTTTGGGGAAAGAAGGTTCTACTTGTTTGATTTGTTATTCATATAACTATCAAGCACGTATGAAACATAATTTTGTTATTTAATTTAATTGGTTTAGTTGATGTCTTCATAACAAAATTGAATAAAGTGAACACTTTAACGATTTAATTGGCTCATTCCCAAAAGCTATACATTTTAGTTGTTTAACTCTAGTAAGATTTAATACTTACGTCTGAGGCTTTGAAGTGATTTTGTTGCATATCCTTACTTTGGAAGTAGGTTCGCCTTCTTTTGCTGCCAAATCTTGAAACATATATACGACTTCTTGAACCAGAGATGCTTCTTGAGACACAAAAAAATGAAATTAAAAGGCATGAAGCTTGGCGTGTTTATGGAGCCTTGCTGGTAAGATGTGTTATCAGATATACTTGTTACAACTGATAAAACATCAGTTCCTCAGTCTCAGAATTTATTGTGATCTGATGATTGTGCGTAATGTTTTATTCAGCGTGCTGCAGGTCAATGTATATACGTTCCGCTAAAGTTGTTCCCAGCTTTTCCATCTCCTGACCCTCATGCTGTTTGGAAGACCAGTGCAAGTGTTCTTACGTCTCCACCTCGTGAGTATTTTCATCATTTCTTGAGAAAAAAACGGTTCATTGTAAATATAGGTATTGTAACTTTTAAATCTTGTCATAGAGGGTGAACCTCTTTTGCTTGCTTAGTTAATTTAATGAAGTATAATACCCACAAAAGAAAAGAAGCTGCATTCTAAAATATTGGCATCTCAATAAAAGAAATTAAGCTTTTGAACCTGAAGAAGTAGTCAAGTTGGTCACAATCAAGGCTTATCAAATTGCGTTTCAAATTATGAATTGCTTAACATAATTATGAACCGTGAATTGGAAAATTCAAATTATGAATTTTGTTCATAAGGAATTGTAAAATTCTAACTCAAAGACACAATGAAGATATCTTGGAACATATAATAATTACTGATATATGATGGTCAATGTAAAGTTGTAAGCTAGTGTTTGACAACTTTCCTCTAATTTTTTGATAGACTTTCAATAGAAACCATAGACAGTCTGGGCTGATTGATTTCATCAGAAAATTCAAAGATCTCGACAATGTTTCTGTTGAATATATATTTGTACAATTCTTTGAAAGCAATACACGGAATTTTCAGATACAATTTGTGATGTTATAAAAATGTCAATAGTGATCATCCACTTGAAACTTAACTAGTCTGGTCTGTATGTAGACTGTAGTTTGCCAGACCAGAGTATCAACTGTTAGCTGTGTACCTTTTTATGATTATTTTGTGTATTGACCCTTCTTATGATTGATCATTAAGATAAACGCAAGGCAAGCCCTATGGAATTGGATCAGCAGCCCCCTGTGAAGAAAGCAGCTACTGATGGAGAGGTTAGTGTGGTTCTGGCAAATTCCTCACCATCTCATATGCAAGGTGAGACAGGAACTCAAGCTTCTTCAGTTGATTCAAAAATTGGTTCATCATCATCTTCTGGACAAACGACAAATCAAAATCAGATCACTATCGATGGTGAAGTTAGAAGCACGGGGGTTGATACTCAGGGTCTGAACCCTTCCGCCATCCTAGCCCATATTTGGAAGGATGAGCTGAACTCGGGACGTATCTTGTCGTCACTGGTTGAGCTGTTTGGTGAAAACATCCTTTCATTCATTCAGTCTCGTGAGATGTGTATGTTCTTGTAACTTAGGGCGTATTTTAGCATGTTTTTTATGGATAACTTATAGGTAATGTGTGATTTCTAGAATAAACTAATATCACTTGGTATAAAATATATAATTTTTTTTTTCTTTTCTGGTGAATGAAATTTTAGTCCACCTGAATTTTAGTTTTTAATACTTTAGATGTTGGGTGATAGTTGCTTGTTGGAGAATCTTTTTGCAGCCTCATTGAGAATTTAGGTGATACAAAAATAGTTATATGGGGATATGAAGTGGTAGATAAATTTAAACAGCCATAACTTCAATCATTCTTATAATTTCAATACAATTCCTTTTTTGACTGATGAAAAAATCCAGATTAAGATAGTTTAATTGATGCAGACATTTGCAATTCATAACAAAACATTTTCAGTAAAGTATTTTAATGGAAACAGTTAAAACAACAAGACAAATATTTAAAATACTACAATACTTGCAGAATTAGTTAAATTTTAGGCATGATCAGAGAAGCACTTAAGCTGCTATTTTATTGGACTCTCTTTCAACAGCTTTTTTCAGGATGCTGTCTTCTTCTAGAACCATTTGAATTGGCAAGAAACCCATACCATCTGCCATAGCAAGCAGCATCTGCTTAGTTTCATTCATGAACTCTTCTAGATCAACAGTGCCATTCAAGTTGTGATCGAATTGTACGAACAAGGATCCATAAACACGAGCAACCTCATCAGGGTCTGGCTCCACATCAATACCAAAGTGCGTTTCCAAAACCCTCAAACTCTTGAGCTCCTTCAGCATCTCTTCATATGAGAGAAGACCATCTTTATTTGTGTCAAGTTGAGCGAAGCGATTACCTATGGAGTTGTTAAAAGCCTCTTCATCTTCAAGGAATTGGACAATTGTGGCACCATCCAAAATTTCTACACTCATCTTTCTCTTCTATTTAATGTTAAATGGAAGGTAGTTTTTGTATGGAAGTAAAAAAGTAATGTTTGTGTAAATGCTAGTGATTTGATGAGAAGCGTTGGTTCCTTCCTAGTATATATAGCCATTGAAAATTGGTTCCAAAAGCATATATTCTTACCACAACTAACATGGTATAGAAACTATGTGTTGTTCCAGTAAAAAACAAGTTAAAAAAGAAACCGTATGTTGTTTACGTCGCAAGTTTAATTAATGTTATTTTATTCTTTAGTCAACCCATCTAAATCGGACCATTCGCACCTGATTATTGGAACTTGGAATTATTCCTGTCGATAGTATATACACAGATATATACGGTGTAAACAAACCATGTAGTTGAAGCATATGATTAATGGGGTATATTATTTACTCCTATTCATCATTGTAAACAAAAAATAATAAACTTCACTTTTATTGAAAAATTTACTATTCATAAAATTACTACCTCGACTCCTTTTAAACAAGCACCAATTATAAATTTCATATATATCGAAAGAAGTTGATAGTGTAATTAATATATATTTTTGTATGTAATTATTACTAAATTACATTTTGTGTATAAATGTGTTTTAACACTGATTTTTCATCTTTTAAGACAAATTGATACTATTATTTACTCCTTTCGAATTTATTTATAAGCACAAATAAAACAAAGAAAATTGTTATATTTAATTTAAATTTGGATGAAATTTATCCAATTTCTTTGATCAATTTTTATTTATAAAAAAGGTTACAGAGTATTTAAAAAAATAACGATAAAGACATCAGGTAACTTGCCAAGAGATAGTATAAGTGCACTATATGAAGTGTTATTCATGAAAATTTATTCTACGAGAATAAAGAAGTTGTTAAAAGATAATAACTGTATTTGTATTTATTTTTTAAGATAGAAGTCGTTAAAGAGTGAAAGTAAATTATTTTCATTTTTGTTTGATAATTGTTTGGAGTAATTCGCTTTATTTACACTAAAAAACGAAGAGAGTATTTATTTTGGTGATGGAAATAAATTAGTTTTTTAACCGACGTGGTTGAAATGATGGATTAATAAAATTTCTTTAAAGAGAAACCGTTTAGTAAAATTTGAAAGTGTATTTTTATCGAAACAATGCGTAAATGAATTTTTACTTACATCTAGATCAAACAATTACCAAAATCAACTTCCCTTACAATTTTTTTGGTAATTTCCCTTGGAAATTTTTTGGTTAATGAAAAAAAATAGTTAAATCAAAATAGGACTAGAGAGTACATGGAGAGTGAGGCAAGTAAATTGTAAGTCAGTGGGCCAATTAAATTCCATGTGCCCAAAGTAAAAGTTGGAAGTTTAATGCTCTCCTACTGTCCGTCAACCATTTCGAAACGAGTAAAATTGGTTGGTTTTATGTTCCGTTGAAAGTCTTAAACAAGGATACCCATTGATTTTTTTAATACTATTATTCAATGAACTAAAGTTATTATAGATACCAATGGATCTTTTTGGTATATTCTTTTTTTTTAAGCATCAATTCTGAAAAGTGTGTAGTCATTCATTAAATGAAATTAAGGTTGAAATTGGATAGCTCATGTACTGATTTCAGTGTAAGCTTAGTCGGTTAGGCGTAAGACACTAGTCAATTAGAAGATGGAATAGTGACACTGTTGCATTTTTTTTGTCAGAACTTTAATATAAATGCTGGAATAATGTGTTGTTAGTGGCGTGGAAAATATAGGAAAAAAAATCTTACAAGTTCTAAAATCTATAGGATGACGAAAATATAAGGAAAAATATTAACATTAGTGTTGAACGTATAAAAAAATTATATAAATTTTTTTTACAAGTTTTAAAAGAGCACTTTGCGTATAAATTGATGACAAATTAGTATAGGTTCAAACTATTAGATAATATTATTATATATTAGTAGTAAGGGTATTTTAGATATTTCTATTGGTTTTATATATATACTCATTGTAACCCTATTAACTTAAGGTTGGTTCATTATATGTTATGAAACCCTAGAGTGGTTGTCTCTTGGTTGTCTCTCTTCTTTCTCTTTTCATTGTTAACATGGTATCTAGAGTCTATTTCGATCCTCCTTGAACGATTCCGCCTCTATTCCGCTGCCGAGTTCCCAACAGTTTGGGATCTATTGTAAAGAAAAGAGAAGAGTAACCCTATTCCCGATTTTGTTAAATCAGTGTCATAAAAACATCGATTGCGCATTCGTTAACCGTTGGATCGAGCTGATTTTTGGACAGTAGGTTCGCAACATTCAGGTCTTCGTCTTCAACGGTCGGATCGGTGAAAAGACATCTGTAGGGGGAGAAATCTTGCTCGCACAGCAGCAGATTATCCCTAATTTATTTTGTCTCAGTGATTGTGTTTGTCGTATTTTCTTATCATTATTTGTTATGGCTGGTGCTAAGGATGATTCTCTTCAAGCACATTGGAAAACACTAAACAAGTTTGGCTTGCTTCATCTGTTTGATTGCTCCTCTCTCTGTTGCTTCTTCTGTTTGATTGTTGCTTCTCTCTTTGGTTAGTTTGGTTTGGTGTTGTTTTGTTTGGTTTGATTTGGTTTCGGTTTGATCTTTTGTTGGTTTGGTTCTTGTTATTGGTTGCTTCTCTCTTTGGTTAGTTTGGTTTTGTTTGGTTTGATTTGGTTTCGGTTTGATCTTTTGTTGGCTTGGTTCTTGTTATTGGTTGTTTCTCTCTTTGGTTAGTTTGGTTTGATTTGGTTTCGGTTTGATCTTTTGTTGGCTTGGTTCTTCTCTTTGATTGTTGCTTCTGTTTAAGGAGTGTTGTTTGGCGGAGGCACTTCAGCTGTTTCGCGGGTGTTATTTGGTGTTTCAAGGGTGTTTTTTGGCGGAGGCACTTCAGCTGTTTCAGGAGTGTAGTTTGGTGTTTCAGGAGTGTTGTTTGGCGGAGACACTTCAGCTGTTTCAAGGGCGTTGTTTGTTGTTTCAGGGGTGTTGTTTAGTGTTTTAATGGTTTTGTTTGGCAGAGACACTTCAGTTGTTTCAGGGGTGTTGTTTGGTGTCTCAAGAGTGTTGTTTTGTTCACAAAGATGCATTCCATTAAAGTTTTTCGTTTTTTTTTAGTTGACAAACTCTCGATGCTCCATGTTAATGCATCGTGAGCTTAAGGGGAGATATTAGATAATATTATTATATATTAGTAGTAAGGGTATTTTAGATATTTCTATTGGTTTTATATATATACTCATTGTAACCCTATTAACTTAAGATTGGTTCATTCTATGTTATGAAACCCTAGAGTGGTTGTCTCTTGGTTGTCTCTCTTCTTTCTCTTTTCATTGTTAACACAAACAAACACTTCAACAATGATACAAGAAATTTGATTATTTTATGGAGAATCATGGACAGTGGCGGAATTTGACTGAAAAGTCTGGGGTGGCCGGCATAAAAATGAGCACAATTCTTTCAGTTGTAGCAGTAGAAACCAGAAGAGTCATGATAAGACGAAGTAATCTATCAATCAAGTAGAAGTTTTGCGTCTTTTCAGTTGCAACCAAACATGAGCACAATTCTTGGATAGTTGATAAATTCTTCAAATATAAATCTTGACGAGCATCAACCAAGAAATGTTGGAGTTGAAATTTCAAATTAATCTTCTCTTGCATGTTGAAATCCACAGGGTAATGTTTTTCAACTAGAGTGCAAATTTTTTCAATGTTAAAAGCTTTATAATTATCCTTAGGAGTCAAAGCACAACTTAGAGTTAACAAATCCATTGCTTGCTCACTAAATCTATTATTCAACTCTTCTAATTGTTGATCAATGGAAGTAAAAAATATTTCAACTCTAAAATAATGCTCTATTGTAACCTGACCTTGTTGAAGACGAGAGCGTCCAAATCTTATTGTTAAATGAACATCGTTGAGATCAGGAATTTCAATATCATGTTTTTCACAAAAAGTCTTCACTTCAGTAAATAATTTATCTCAACCATCTTCTCTCAATGCTTGTATAAGACACTTTGTTGTTCCAACCAAACACATGGCATTAACTATATCCTGAGATTGTTGTTGTAAGGCTTGTCAAAGTATTTCAGTTATCCCCATTATTTCTTTCATCAAATGCAAGATAAATATAAAATCAAACGCCTTCAAATAATTATAAGCACTATCAGCATCACCACGTGTAGAATAACTTGCTCTTTCATTTGTAATTTTTTTTAAAACAATACAAGTTGCCTTATACATATTTATCAAGCTACAAATAGAAGAGAAATGTGATCCCCAATGAGTATCCCCAGCTTGTTTCAAAGTACCAATTTGATTTATACCTTTACCAGTTACAATTTCATCAATTTCTAGCAAATGTGCAATTTCCTCTAATTGAGCAGCTTGTAACTCATCATGACGCTTAGTAGAAGAACAAACAACTTTAACAACAAAAGTGAGCTTCTCAAAAAATTTATGAATTGGAACAACTTCTCTTGATGCACTAACCAAAGCAAGTTGCAATCGATGAGCAAAACAATGGACATAGTAAACATAAGGACAATCTTTCATAAATAGTACTTGTAAACCGCTCCATTCTCCTCTCTATTACTAGCACCATCATACCCTTGACCACGCATGTTAGAAACATCAAGATTACGTCGAGAAAGTATATCACATACTTCTTCTTTCAGAGTTAAAGCTGTAGTGTCCTTAACATGTGCCACAAAAAAAAATCGCTCTTTTATTAAACTAACTTTGTCAACAAATCTTAACACAAGAGACATTTGTTCCCTTTTTGATTCATCACGAGCTTCATCTACAACGATGCAAAATTTGGAATGACCAATTTCTTCACAGATATGTTTTCTCACTCTACTAGAAAAAATATGCGAAAGCTCTTTCTGAATTTGATGTGAAGTATATTTAGAATTATATGGAGCATTTTCCAACACAACTTTCGCAACTTCATCATTGTAAGTTGTCAAGAGTTTTATCAATTGAAGAAAATTGCCTTGATTTTTTGACTCGCTAGTTTCATCATGTCCCCTAAAAGCACAAGCTTGAAGTGTTAATCAACGAACAGTGTCAATTGATGTCTTGAGACGTATTCGATTCTTCAAAATTTATTCTGAGCTTTGCACTTGAAAAGTATTCCTAATATGTCCGTCCTGATTCAACAAGTCTAGACAAGCTTTCATTGCATTGTTGTGTGGTGAGCAAGGATCTATCCCTATGTGTTTGAGAAAGGCACAAAATTTTCCATTTTTAACTTTCTTCCAGTTTCTAAAACCTGTACCAATGAATACATCTGATCCAGGACGTCCACTTGGTCTTTTGCTAAATAGATAGCATGGTAAACAATACGCAACATCTTTAGAAGGTGAGTATTCAAGCCATGAAGAAAATATGTTATACCAAGCATATTGAAACCGTCTTAGATGAACCTCGTTGCCAGATAAAGGACATTCTTCTAAATTTATTAGATAAGGACCAAATTTTAGATAAGCTCTTCATATTGCATCCAATTTATTTGGTGGATATTGCCAAATTTGAGGACGCTTTCCGGGGTCACATTCTAAACATTTCTCAAAGTCATCTTCGAAAACTCTATGAAACTTGGAAAGATGATTCTCATTTTCTTCAATTCTTGGATTCTTAGAGATAGTTTCTGATGTAGAAGTTATAATTTCTTCATCTCTTTCAATCTCACAAATTTTCCTCTTGAAAAAAGAATCAATTATTTTACTCTTCTTCATTCTCACAAACTTATCTAAATCAATCAATATAATAAACATAAAACATCTTATATTCAACAAAAAAAAAAACACTTTATATGGACAAAAAAACTCAAACAAAAATGCAACAAAACTCAAACATCTTATATGCAACAACAAAACTCAAACACTTTATATGAACATAAAATCAAACACTTATGTGCAACAAAAAAACTCAAACACTTTATATTGACATAAAATCATGGGTACGGTAAAACTACTTCTGACCATTGTATTTTTGTCAAGAATTTCTTTGATGGTGATTATATTATTCTCTTATTATATGTGGATGACATGATTGTTGGTCATGACTAGGGGTGAGAATAGTCCAGGCCAAGCCGGGCTTTGAAAGACCTGAGCCTGGCCTACGATGAATTTTTTAAGCCTAAGCCTGGCCTACGGCCTATCATAGGATTTTTTTTTCGGCCTGAGCCTGGCCTACGATCTATCATGGCCTAGCCTGTAAGCCTATTTAAAAGCCTTATTCACATTAAAATATTTAAATGTTATATTTTACATTTTTTTTAAATAGGCTAAACTAGGCCTTTACATATAAGGAAAACTAATAAAATTATAATCAAATCTAAAAAAATAATTACTAACAAGTTTGTAATGCAACAACCTTCCAATAAAACAAAAAGCAAAATGAATTCACAATTAACAAACTCTATAAAGTCCTTCAAAAATTACAAATCAAACCAAATGAACCACATAAACAGTTACACATATCAACCAACAAAACACATTCAAATTCCAATTAATGACAAAAATATGATATAAGGTATCTCTTGTTTATCAACCTTCAAAAACAAAAGAAAAAATACATATATGTTAGACACTGAGCTAAAAAGTAATAAATAAATAAATAAGCAAATTATTAACACACACACACACATCCATTATTATCTCTCAAACAAATGCTCTCAAACAAACTCAGATTATTATGTCCCAAACAAAATCATAGCCAGTAATAATATATAAAGCGCACCCATTATTATCTCTCAAACAAATACTCTCAAACTTACTCAAATTATTCTCAAACAAATCCTCTCATACAAAATCATATTCAATATATATATATATATATATATATATATATATATATATTAAATAAAAAATAATTTTTCTAACAAGATTTTTAAAAAATATGAAACAAACACCTTTTAACCCCTAAAAAATAATTTTTGATTTAAAAGAATAAATTTTTTATTGAAACAAATGCAGCTATTATTATCTCTCAAACAACTAAGAATATCACCTCTAAAGAAATACTCTGAAACAACTAAGAATATTACCTCTAAATAAATCCTCTCAAACAAACTAACATTCAATAATAATAAACAATTAGGGTTTACAAGTATATATACTAATAATATATATAAAGATAATAAATAAATAGTATTGATTTTTATAAAATATAAAGGTTTTAACATTGATTTTTATAAAAAAAAATATGTTGCTTACATACCTATTTGTTGGAGTGAGTGCAATGGAAATTAGAAGAAAAAATGGACAATGAAATAAATAGTAAAATATATATAGGCCGGCCTGTCAGGCCTATTAGGCTTTTTTATGAGCCTGACCTATTTAAATAAATAGGCTTTAAAAACAACCTAAGCCTAGCCTTTTTACTAAACAGGTCAGGTCAGGCCAGGCCGGGCCATAAATAGGCCAAGCCATATGCCCCTACGGACGGCCTAACCTATTCCCATCCCTAGTCATGACACTAAAAATGTTATATGTGGATGACATATACCTTAGAGGCATTTCCAAAGTGTGCTTATGTTATGGAGGTGGTGAACACTACGCCAAAAATGACATTTTATAGCGCACCTTTTACAACGCTTATTAAATACAAGCGCTGTTGTAAATATATTTTAAAAATAACAGAGGATATAACAACACTTTTTTGACAAGCGTTGTTGTAGGGTCATATAGCACTTGCACATAATGTTTACAAGGTTTTTACAGTGGTTGTACACAAGTGCTCTAAAATGCAGCACCCTCACATAATATATTACAGCGCTTTTGGAGCGCTTTAAAAACAAGCGTTGTAAAATATAGCGCTCCCACCTTATGTTACATAGCTTTTACAGTGCTTTTTGGACAAGATCTGTAAAAGACTTGCGCTTTCAAATAATTAAATGACCTGTTAGAGCGCTTTTGTTACAAGCGCTGTAAAAGCCTTGTGCTTTCACATAATTAAAGGACCTATTAGAGCGCTTATCACACAAGTGCTGTAAAATTATTCACTTTAAATAAAAATCATTTACTTTAAATAAATAAAAACAAATTTAAAACAAAATTATGAACCCTCATCTCCTATACTCTAGGAACCTTCCTCTCCTCTATGTACTGTGCGGCCATCTACTGCTCCTCCTTTATAAAAAATTGGATACGTCGTCTCAGGTACTGTATTTATTAATTTGTTATTGTCATGAGAACTAATAAATTGTTACATAATAAATCATATAAAATCTTTTCTTTTTTGAAATTTGTTGATCTATTCTGTTTTGAAATCTTTTCTGTTTTGAAATTGTTACATAATAATGGACCTTGGTTTCCATTTTCCAATATTAGATATGTGTACTATATATTGGTATAATGTTATCAGTAGCTTATTATTTTTGTAACTGCATTTATATAGGTCATATAATATGGACCGGAAATAGATGTCTGCCAATCGATGGTCAAAAGAGTATGAAAATGGAGTGAAGGAGTTTGTTGAGTTTGCAGTGAAGAATGCAAAAGTTCCAAATAGAGTCATTTATCCTTGTTTAAAATGTTTTTTTGGAAAACGCATTAGAGAAGATGAATTGGAAAGGCATTTAGTATGGAATGGAATTGATCAAAGCTATACATGTTGGATAAGACATGGTGAGAAAAAAAGGAAACATTAATTTTGAGAATGGTTTGACACATGCTTCAACTGACTTTGATACAGATACATATGAGCCGAACCGAGTTGAAGAGATTGCAAAAGCAGTTGAAGAAGATCTTCGGGATTGTCCTAAAATGTTTGAGAGTTTGTTGACTGATGCAGAGAAACCATTATATAATGGTTGTATTAAATTCATAAGACTGTCGGCGATATTAAAGTTGTACAACTTAAAAGCGAGTAATGG
Organism: Cicer bijugum; assembly: GCA_037974875.1. Classification (NCBI taxonomy): domain Eukaryota; kingdom Viridiplantae; phylum Streptophyta; class Magnoliopsida; order Fabales; family Fabaceae; genus Cicer; species Cicer bijugum. The sequence continues at coordinate 501,142 of JBBPBT010001328.1, read as the reverse complement.
ATGGTCTGATAAAAGCTTCATTGAATTATTAACACTCTTAAAAGATATGTTGCCAGATGATAATGAACTTCCTAGTCGAACCAACGAAGCTAAACGGATTTTGTGCTCTATTGGCAAGAGTTACAAAAGGATTCATGTGTGTCATAACGATTGCATTTTATTTCAAAATGAATATGAATTACTAAAGGCGTGTCTGAAATGCAATGTCTCTCGATATAAGAAGAAAAAATCTACTCCAGCAAAAGTCGTGTGGTATTTTTCTATAATACCAAGATTTAGGCGCATGTATCGCAGTGAAGAAGATTCAAAACACTTGACATGGCATGTAGATGAAAGAATTAGAGATGGAAAGTTTCGACACCCTGTAGATTCTCCGCAATTGGCAAAAATTGATCACGAGTATCCTGAATTCGGGATAAAGTCAAGAAATCTACGACTTGCACTTTCTACTGAGGGAATGAATCGACATGGTCTTCAAAGCATCTCACACAACACGTGGCCTGTGATTTTGTTGATTTATAACCTACCGCCATGGTTATGTATGAAGCGTAAGTTTATGATATTGTCTCTATTAATTTCTGGACCCAAACAACCGGGGAATGATATCAACGTATACTTGACTCCTTTAATTGAAGATTTAAAAATTATGTGGGAGATAGGTGTGGAAGTTTATGATGGGTATAAGAATGAATGTTTCAATTTGAGGGCTATGTTGTTCGGCACAATTAATGATTTTCCAGCATATGGTAATTTATCAGGATATAGCATTAAAGGTTAGTGTGCATGTCCTACATGTGAAGAGAGTACAAATTGGATGCGGTTGAAACATTGTAAGAAGAATGTATTTCTTGGACATCATAGATTTTTACCTTATAGTCATCAGTATCGTGGGTGGAGAAATGCATTCAATGGAAAATCAGAGGAAGGTAAAGCTCCTTTAGCACCAACTGGATATCAAATACTTGAAAAAGTACAAGGCTTGACCAATACCTCGATGTGATGCATATTGAAAAAAATGTATTTGATAGTGTTATTGGCACGTTACTCAATGTTCCACGAAAGTCTAAAGATGGCATCAATACAAGATTGGACTTGGTCGATATGGGAATAAGAAATGAATTGGGTCCCGTAAAGAAAGGAAATCGCACATATCTACCTCCAGCCGCTCATACTCTATCTAGAAAAGAAAAAATTGTTTTATGTAAATTTCTACACGAAGTTAAAGTTCCAGAAGGATACTCTTCAAACATTAAAAATTTGGTTTGTATGAAAGACCTCAAGTTAAAAGGTTTGAAGACCCATGATTGTCATATTCTAATGGGGCATTTGCTACTTATAGGTATACATTCCATTTTACCTGAAAAAGTTCGACGAGCCTTAACTAGATTATGTTTCTTCTTCAGGGAAATTTGTAGTAAAGTGGTCGATCCTTAGAAATTTAATGACATTGCAGAGGGAAACTATTGTTACTTTGTGTGAGCTTGAAATGTATTTCTCACCCTCATTTTTTGATATAATGGTTCACTTTACTGTTCATCTCGTTAAGGAGACACAACTTTATGGGCTAACTTATATGATATGGATTTATCCAATAGAATGATATATGAAAATATTAAAAGGGTACGTAAAAAGTAGAAGTCGACCGTAAGGTTGTATTGCTGAACGATACATCATCAAAGAAGTTGCTGAATTTTGTACTGAATATCTGTCCAATATTGAATCCATAGAGCTTCCCACGACTCTTCATTCGGGAAGAATATTAGGAGAAGAGATAATTGGAAGGAGATTAATGACTATATCAAGGACATAATGGGATCAGACATAATTGTATGTTCTGCACAATGATGATGAGGTTCAACCGTATGTTACAATACACATGGATCAGTTATCTCGTTTGAACATGAATAGGAATCAAAATTGGATAACTCAAGAGCACAATCGAAGTTTTATAACATGGTTAAATAATCACATAAAGTCAAAGTTTGATATAGACCCCATATCAATTTCACAGTGATTGAGGTGGCTAGCAAACGGTCCGAGTTTACATGTCTTTTCTTATACGGGTTATGTAATTAACGACTACACATTTTATACCAAAGAATAAGATGATCGGACCACTATGCAAAATAGCGGAGTCACTCTCGTAGCTGAAGCGATGCATGTCTCAAGTGCAAAAGACAAAAACCCAATATATGCAAATCTAACATATTTTGGGGTTATCGAGCTCATATGGGAGTTGCTACACAATGTTTCGTGTTCCCATATTTGGTTTCAAGTGGGTTGATAATAATAATGGCGTTCGAATTGATGAGTCAGGGTTCTTGCTTGTCGATTTTAATAGGGTGGGATACAAAGATGAGCCTTTTATTTTAGCGTCGCAAGCTCAACAAGTGTTTTATGTCACTGATCCTACTGATCATAAATGGTCTGTTGTCCTATCGACCAATAAAATAAGTGATGATAGCAATAATGATGAAGATGTTGGCAATGATCTTTTATTTGCAACACATTAACCACATGGAATTGATTCAACTGATGATGGTTTATATCTTAGAGATGATCATGATGAGGGAATTTTGATTAATCTATCGTTTAGTATTGTTAATGGAAAAACAAATGTTAATCCCACCAGGAAAAGAAGAAGGGCATCTTAATGTACATGTTTAATTGTTTTATATAAGCCATGTAATCTGAACTGAGTTCATGTAATTTAATTGTTTGATCTTAATGTACATGCTTAATTGTTTTATATAAGCCATGTATTTGATTTTCTGCTTATATTTAGCTTGATCTTAGTGTTTTATACTAAGTTCATGTAATTTAATGTACGTTTGAAAACTTTATTTTAGTATTGGGAATTCATCTTGAACTGATCATCTCAATATGAGCTGACCACGTAATTTAGCATTGATATATATAGGTATTTAAATAATTATTTGGATGAAAAAAAAATCCAAATATAGGTATTTTACTTGAACTGAACTGAATATAAACTAGTAATTTTACCGCGCTTTTGTCCATAAGCGCTATAAAAGTCTTTAAAATAAGGCTAAATTACATCTGTGGTCCCTTAACTTAATTTCAGGTAATGTTTTGGTCCTTTATTTTTTTCCCGAATTGGTCATTTATTTTAATTTTAAGTGACAATTTGATATTTTATGTTTTAAAATTTCAACAATATTGTCCTTCGTTTTAAAAAAATTCAAAAAAATCATCAAATTTTTCAAACAAAACCATAAAATTCATTATCATCTTCAATAAAATACAACTTTAATCAAATTCATATCTTCAATCTTGAAATAAACTCATATTTTCATTCTTTATTTGATGTTATTGGAGATGAAAATATGAGTGTATGTGAATATTTGAGTTACGGATTTGATAAAATTTACATTATATTGAAGATGATTATTAATTTATGGGTTTTGGTTGAAAATTTTGATGATTTTTTATTTTAATTTTTGTACAAAAAAGGATAACATTGTTGAAATTTTAAAACATAAAATATCAAATTGTCACTTAAAATTAAAATAAATGACCAACTCGGGAAAAAAGAAAGATAAAGGACTAAAACGTTACCTAAAATTAAGTTATGGGACCACATATGTAATTTAGCCTTCAAATAAAATAAGGAGGTCACAAAGCTTTGTTTTATACCAAGTTAAAATGCCTTTTAAAAAAACAGTCATATAACATAAGAAAACAAAGAGGTCTTTTATAGCACTTTTCCACAAGCTAAAATAGGAGGCCTTTTAGAGTGCTTTGCCAACAAGCGCTGTAAAAGGCTTTTAAAAAAATCAGCCATATAACATAAGAAAACAAAGAGGTCTTTTACAGCGCTTATTCCGCAAGCGCTGTAAAAAAGCGTTTTAAAAATAAAATAAGGAGGTCTTTTAGAGCGCTTTTCCAACAAGAGCTGTAAAAGGCTTTTAAAAAAACAATCATATTGCATAAGAAAACAAAGAGGTCTTTTACAGCGCTTATTCCACAACCGCTGTAAAAAAGCCTTTTAAAAATAAAATATGGAGGCCTTTTAGAGCGCTTTTTCAACAAGCGCAGTAAAAGTTTTTTAAAAAAACAGTCATATAACATAAGAAAACAAAGAGGTCTTTTACAGTGCTGTAAAAAAGCCTTTTAAAAATTAAATAAGGAGACCTTTTAGAGCGCTTTTCCATCGAGCGTTGTAAAAGGTTGAGGTCTTTTAGAGCGCTTTTCCAACAAGCGATGTAAAAGGCTTCTAAAAAAGCGATTTAATAGGGTTTTATATATAACAGTAAACCACTTTAGTTTCCTCTTCATTACGTAAACTTCACTATCATCTCCTCTTCATCGTTCTTCTCTTCCTTTGCGAACCCTATCATCTCTTCCATTACAAACCATATTTCCATGATCATCTCTCTCATTTCAAACCATATTTCTATCCACAATCATCTCTCCCATTGAAATATCTAACCCTCATTACGTATTTCTTCAAACCATTCTTCAGTTTATGCGAACCATATTTCTGCGCATTTCTCCTATGAACCCTACGTGTTCCTTCTCCTACGTATTTTGTCTCACTATTCAGGTATTGATGTTATTAATTTTTTGTTATCACTAAAATGCATGTTGAACTTATACTGATGCATACTTAGACTACTGCATGTTGAACATGTTGAAGTTATATTGAACTACATGTTGAACTTGTTGTAGATAAATGGATACCGACAAAGATTTAGATTGTCAAAATGAGGAAGTTGTCAACACTAAGACTTACGAAAATGAAGTCGAATGTGGTGCAACCATCAGGCAAAACGTCATGATCAGGCAAAACGTCATAAAAGCAAGGAGTAGTGACCTAAAATTTGAGGTATACTATACTCTGTTTGCTGTTTATTTTTTATCTTTTTTTGAAAGCATTTACTTACTATATGAGTTTATTAGGTTGGATGGAATGAGAGTGGTCAGCCAATTGACCCCAACAGCTCCAAGTTTGTAAGTTACATTGAGACTGTTGTTCGTTAGAATATCCCCATTACAATTGATGATTGGAGAGATAAGGCGTTGAAGGATGCGAAAGATATATTGTGGAATGATATACAAGTAACTTTTTTGATCCACTCTTTTGTCATTTATAATTTTTTCCTTTGTAATACTTTACTCAAACTATATCTTTATTTCATTTGTAGACTGCTTTTGTTCTTGATGAGGTGAGAAAGAATTACGTCTTGAGAGTTGCTGGGAAAATACACCGAGGTTTTAGATCTCACCTCTCAAATTTCTATCTAAAATATCGTGAAGGAAATATGAATGCTGAAGCTCTAAGAATATATAAACCTTATATATCAAATGAAGAATGGAGTGCATTTGTAGCAAAACGTTCGGACGCCGTGTTTGTGGTAAATGATTAATTTATTAGCATTTGTGTTTTATTATTTATATTCATAGCGTATTTTAAATTTTTAGACGATTGTTATTTTTTTTATATAGAATATAAGTAAGGAATTTCGCGAGAGGGCAAAAAATCTGACGCACCCATACAAAAAATCACATATGGGAAATGCACGTCTAGAGCAAAAACTTGTAAGTAATTAAACATCATTTTTATATAATGTGGTACATTATTTTGTAAACTATAGTTTCTAACTAATATTTTGTTTATGATCTTAACGAATAAAGATGGAGTGGTTGATTGCAAAAATATTCAAAAAGTAATAGAACTTTGTGTAAGTATATTATCACTTTAATATTTTTTAATATTGTATTTTAAAAATAATATTGAACTTATCTTTTAATCCTACGTGTATTTTACGAGAATCTCGAACAAAGTTCGGAAAATCAAGAAGACAACAAAGCTAGTTGCAGGGACATTCTCGGTAAAGTGTTTAATGGTCCTGAATATTTCGGTCGCGTTAGGGGGAAAGGATTTGATGTAACTCCTAAAAGGTACTTTTCACAAGAGAAGCACCAAAATCCATCCAATGAGGAAGTATTAGAGAAGCTCAAACTCCTATCAGAGCAAGTGGCACTCTTGGTGAAGACGAATAAAGACAAGCAACTTCCGGACCAGCTCCAACGTGAAATACAAATGGAGAGTGAAAACACAAGTTGCAACATTGGTTCCAAAAGTCTTCTCGAGGTAATTAATTACTTACTTATGTATTAACCATACTTATGTATTAACCATTGATTTAGGGTGTCACTCCTTGCGTGCTGTACTTATCCTCCCCTACTCATCGCAAGGTCGAAAAAGGAACATTGTACAATACTTCAGGAGAAGTATTGCACAACACACCGATCCCTGCGGACCATGTCAAAGTATCACCTGTTATTGCTTTGGAATCAAATGCACAGTTGCCTATACCGGGCAACGATGCAGATATGAAGTTTTTGGGCGAAGCAGTTGATAGTGGCATGGCCCATACATCTTGTTTCCCTTGATAAGGTATGTTTAATTAATTGAAATGTCTGCTAAAATGATATGTATTTTTAATTGGAGGATTATATTTAATTGCTAATTTTTTTCTGCTGTTAACTTTAATTTCACATTTATATTTATATTTAGAAAAAGTCTAAAGGGAATGATAAGAATATTCCCAGAAACGAGTCAGTAACATCGCCAGAAAAGGTTTGTCACATTTGTTCTGTAAGGTTTGTCATTTTTTCAGATTCAATAAACTAACATTTAATCTCATTTTTTCAGATTCAATCTAATAAACCACCTGCATAACAAACCAGCTACCACAATAAACCAGTTATCGCACCATAACTAGATGTTAGTGGTAAAAATAAAGCTGGAAAACTTCAACAATTGGAGGGTAATAAAGCTGGCAAACTTCAAAAGCTGGAGGGTAATAAAGATACCAAAGTTGCTGCTAAAAAATTGGATCGGGGAAAATTAGTTACTGCTGCTCCTAAAATAAGTCAGCCATGCCTTGGTAAATATGGGTCATGTCTTGACATACAAGTAAAAAGGAATATGGGCAGCAACGACGATTCACGCATCATAAGCATGAATAAAGCTATATTCGAAGATGAGTATGAAGAACTACTTGAAAAGGAGCACCTATACGGACTTTTCAACCATAAAGAGCTGACTGCTACTGTCATTAGCTTATACATTAGGTAAAAGTTACTTTTAATTGCATTTATTGGTAATGAATTTAATTTATTGATAATTAATCTAATTTGAAATTTTCACTGAAGGTTTTTGTATGAGAAGTTGGTGTGGACATGCAGATTGTCAAGTAGAGATTCATTCTTGTCTCCTCATAAGCTTTTGATGTGTAAACTCATTTAGGGTTTAGGGTATAGGGTCAATGATAGCAATCACACCAATATAATGACTATGTTCGACACGTAAGTAATTTTCATTTATTTCTTACATATATATATAAATAATGTGTTTGTTAACGCTATAATAATCACATTTTTTTATTTGATAGTGCTTTACAAGTTTTTCGAGCTCAAAGAGGTGTTACAGTGTCGAAGCAAAAGTCTAATAACATTACATGGATTCCAATAAAGGTTTGAAATATATGCCTTTAAAATTTCATTTACAATCAGTGCATAAATATTTTATTGACTTATATGTTTTATTTTATAGTGCCCTCGTAAAACTAACAACATCGACTGTGGGTACTATATATTACAATTCATGAAGGAGATTGTTGATAGGAATCAAACTATTATCCCAGAAACGGTACAATATTTTCATTATTTGATTTTCATATATAAGTTATGTATATATTTGATTCTTACTTATTCTAACTTATATTGCACAGTACTTTGACAATTTCCGTTCAACATACTCTGAGAAAGATCTAATTGAATAAAAGGAAGACTGGTGTCAGTATGTGATTGAAATGAAAATTATTTGATTTGTTGGAAAATAGCATGCTTCAAGGGATCTGAATATATGGTAGATAGTTATGTTCTGTGTAGTTATGTGTAATTTTGTTCGCTATATGTATATGAATAGGGCACATTTAAAAAGTTTTGAATATGTATTTATATGAATATATGTTGTTGTACAATATGTGAATATGTATATGAATATAGTTATGTTGTTGTGTAAAGTTATAAAGTTAAGTTATATAGTTCTGTTGTTGTATTGTGAAATGATTTTGTGAACTGATTCTGGATGAAAATGATTTTGGAAAAAAAAATTAAAAAACACTGCTTTCTAAAAAAATGCCATAAAAAACCCAAAAACGCTTTTTAAAAATTTCATTTACATCGTTTTTAAATAAAACTAAAATAAGAATGCACCTTTTACAACATTTTTTGAAAAAAGCGTTGTAAAAGGTGCATAGTAATGCATATATTGAGTGAACCTTTTACAATGTTATTTTCAATAAGCGCTGTAAAAGGTGCATAGTAATGCATATATTGAGTGCACCATTTACAACGCTCTTTTCGATAAGCACTGTAAAAGGTGCATAATAATGCATATATTGAATGCACCTTTTACAACGCTTTTTTAAATAAGCGCTGTAAAAGGTGCATAACAAGCGCGTATATCTACATATTTTATAGCGTTTTTTTATTTTAAAAAGCGTGCAATATATCTTTAACATTTTCTTTTTTTGAAAAAGCGCTGTAAATAGCTTAAAACAAACGCTGTGAAATCCTATTTTTCGCGTAGTGCAACCACACAGATGCAAATATGACAGATGATCTTTATTTTAGAAAATCTACTTCTGGTTATATGAAGGGGGGAGCTGTATCTTGGCAATCAAGGCTATAAAAGTGTGTTGCTTTATCCACTACTAAAATTGAGTACATTGCCTAAAGCATCCAAAGAGCTCTTGTGGATGAAGAAATTTCTCCATGAGTTAGGCCTCAAGCACAACAAGTTTGTGTTATTTTGTGATAATCAAAGTGCAATCCATCTCAGCAAGAATCCGACTTTTCATGCAAAGTCAAAACATATTGTTGTGTGGTATCATTGGATACGAGATGCACTGGAAATGAATTCTTTTTTAATTGAAAATATTCACTACGCGAAAAATGGTATTTTACAGCGTTTTTTTTAAGCCATTTACAACGCTTTTTCAAAAAATTAAGCGCTCAAGTTTCCAGCACTGTAAAAAGATACAACAGCGCTCTTTAAAATAAAAAAGCACTATAAATCTGTTCTAAAAACACGCTGCTTGTTGTATTAGTTTTACAGCGCCTTTTAAAAAGAGCGTTGTAATAGGTGCATTACTTTATTTCAATTAGATCTCTTTCTGGGATTATGTCAACAATCTCCTTCATAAATCACAATATACAGTATCTACCGTCTATGTTGTTAGTTTGACGAGAGTACTATAAAATAAAACATATAAGTCAATAGATATTTGTGCATTGATTGTTAATGAAATTTTAAAGGCATATATTTCAAACCTTTATTGGAATCCATGTGATTTATTTGATTTTTGCTTCGACACTGTAGCACCCATTTGAGCTCGGAAAACTTGTAAAGCACTATCAAATAAATATGATTATTAGCATTAACAAACACATTATATATATATATATATAAATGAATACAATACCAGAAGAGTGCGAAGAAATACGTAGGGTTCGTAGGGTTACGGTTTTGTTTAAGAAGGAACAACAAGAAAGCGCAGAAATACAAACAGTTCGTAGGACAGAGTAAGGTTCGCAATGATAAAAGTACGTAATAATGTTCGTAGGGATAGTAACAAATATAAATATGATTTGCAATGGAGATGGTTAACAATATGGTTCATAGAGACAGTAGGGTTCGCAATGAGAAGGATAATGAAGAGGAGAAGTACACTGAAGCGTAGTGAAGTTTATGTAATAAAGAGGAAACTAAAACGATTTACTGTTATATATAAAATCCTATTACAGCGCTTTTTTAAAAAGCACTGTAAAAGACCTTTTTTAAAACCATATTACAGCGTTTTTTTAAAAAGCGCTGTAAAAGACCTCGTTATATTATTTTTTAACAGCCTATTACAACGCTTTTTTAAAGGGCGCTATAAAAGAGTGTTGTAAAAGAACTCCTTATTTTATTTTTTAAAAGCCTATTACAGCGCTTTTTTAAAGAGCGTTTAAAATAACACTGTAAAAGACCTCCTTATTTTATTTTTTAAAAGTATATTACAGCGCTTTTTTATAGAGCGTTGCAAAAGATCACCTTACTTTATTTTTTAAAAAGCTTATTATAGCGCTTTTTTAAAGAGCGATGTAAAATAGTGCTGTAAAAGACCTCCTTATTTTATTTTTTAAAAGTATATTACTACGCTTTTTTAAAGAGCGCTGTAAAAGACCTCCTTACTTTATTTTTTAAAAGTCTATTACAATGCTTTTTTAAAGAGCGCTGTAAAAGAACTCTTTATTTTATTTTTTTAAAAGCCTATTACAGCGCTTTTTTTAAAGAGCGCTATAAAAGACCTCCTTATTTTATTTTTTGAAAGCCTATTACAACGCTTTTTTACAGGCCTTTTAAAGTGCTTGTCCAAAAGCACTATAAAAGACCTTATTTTTTTTTTAAAAGCCTTTTACAGCGCTTTTTCAAAAAGCGCTCTAATAGGTCCTTTAATTATGTGATAGCGCAAGTCTTTTACAGCGCTTTTTTTGCAGCGCTTGTTAGAAAAGCGTTGTTGTATCCTCCGTTATTTTTAAAATTTCATACAACAACACTTGTATTTAATAAGCGCTATAAAAGACGCGCTATAAAATATAATTTTTGGCGTAGTGATTCATAGTAATGCGAATAGTTCAGATACTATAACAAAGATTTTTTCCTGTGTCGAAGATGATATGTTGTAGATAGAAAGCCGACATGGTGGAGCAGTACCTTTCCATTTTTGTCGTGAAGGGGAGATTTGTTGGGTGGACTCACTCTCCAAGTAGGACCTACCAATTTTACTATTATTATTATTATTATTATTAAAGAAAGAAAGAAAAAAAAGAAATATATGTTTAATTGGGCTTGACCCATGTAAAGAACAAAATAAAAAGCCTATTACAGCGCTTTTTTTAAAGAGCGCTATAAAAGACCTCCTTATTTTATTTTTTGAAAGCCTATTGCAGCGCTTTTTTACAGGCCTTTTAAAGTGCTTGTCCAAAAGCACTATAAAAGACCTCCTTATTTTTTTTTAAAAGCCTTTTACAGCGCTTTTTCAAAAAGCGCTCTAATAGGTCCTTTAATTATGTGATAACGCAAGTCTTTTACAACGCTTGTCAAAAAAGCGTTGTTGTATCCTCCATTATTTTTAAAATTTCATACAATAACACTTTTACTTAATAAGCGCTATAAAAGACGCGCTATAAAATGTAATTTTTGGCGTAGTGATTCATAGTAATGCAAATAGTTCAGATACTATAACAAAGATTTTGTCTGTGTCGAAGATGATATGTTGTAGATAGAAAGCCGACATGGTGGAGCAGTACCTTTCCATTTTTGTCGTGAAGGGGAGATTTGTTGGGTAGACTCACTCTCCAAGTAGGACCTACCAATTTTAATATTATTATTATTATTATTAAAGAAAGAAAGAAAAAAAGAAATATATATTTAATTGGGCTTGACCCATGTAAAGAACAAAATAAAAAGAAGAGATTTTATTCGTAATAAAACAAAAATGATCGGTGCTGCACATGAGAAGAATCAAATAAATAGTGTCGTAGGAAGAAAAAAAAGAAAAAAAAGGAGATACGGAAAAAAAACTTAGTTGCAATGGTTAGGGGTTTGTAGCAAACTTGTTTTGTTTGATCTATGTAGTACCCCAATGTTGTCCATTTTAGTTAAAAATAAATAAAAAAAGGAAATATGTATTTTAAAAAAGTAAATAAAAATAATTATAATAAATATTTTCATAATGTCTCATCAATTTACAATTTCAAATCTAATCAGATTTTTAAAACCAAATTAAATTACAAACCAAGAATAAAGCCAAAATTAAATTACAATAAAAATTAAATCAGATCTAGCCAGCTTCCAATTTTGCCTGTGTTTTGTTCTCTATTGTTGCTTTTGTTCACTGCCAAACCCTGCTATGTTGATGATGACTGCCATTGTACACACTATGCAGAACAAAGAGACAAATTTTGAGTTTAAAAAAAAAGAAACTAAAAGACAAATAAAAGCTCAACAATGAACAGATCAGAACAAATAATCTAAAATTATGAAGGCATCAAAGGTGCAGAAAAATACATATGATGAGCAAAGAGAATGAAACATCAAACAGGACATTGATGGAGAAGGACCAAGGCAGACTAGAAAACAACAAAACATATAAAAAAAACTCTATAAATACACCCTATCAAATTTCAAAAGGAGGGAGATCTGAGATTAACTTTACTAAAAAACACACATACAAAGAAGGAGAGGGAGAAACAAAAAAAACGAAAGAAAAATAAAACAGAGAAGAAAACCATTTTGAGGTTTCAATCGAGCTGCACACCGTCGTGTTTGCTTCTTCATGTTTGCTTCATGTTTACTTTCCCCCTTCTTCATGTTTGCTTTTCTTTTCAAACTATGTGTTCCTAAAAGTGTGAATTTCTTTATATTGAAAAGAAAAGTTGAAACTAGAGTTTGAGTGATTAAAAAAAATAAAAGCTTTTGTTTTTCTGCTATCAATGCTTCTTGTCTAAATTGTGGTATGGTTTGCTTAAAATCTTTTTCATTTGGCTTTTATTTGTTTTTTTATTAAAAACATGATACAATTTGGATCCTTACTGTTTCTCAGGCTTTTAGCATATAGACGTGACCACACTACTTTTCTTACATATTAGCTTAGCTAGCAGTTAGCTTAGTTAGTAATGAACATGCATCTTTATTCTCATACTTCGTGCCATAAGTCACTATGTTTCATAGATGTAACTAACAATTAAGTAATGGGTATATGTAACTACTAGTTAGCCTATTTTATTTTCATTGATAAAATATTTTAATAAATTTTCTTTTAGTTTATTTTTGTGTTATTTAACAATAAAATGAATTTATTATACTAATTAATAAGTACATCAAAGTCTTCCCAATAACACTAGAACTTCAACAACACATAGCCATCACCAAAAGGTGAGAATCAAACAAATAACTAAACAACCTTTCACAAAAATGGACAATCCAAATTAACTTTCAGAAAAAGATAAAACTACTAATAATGCATATCAAAAGAATAAACTTAGTGATAAGAATAACATACTAAAATTGTAGACAAAACTGAACAAATATGCTATACAACCATTTACCACTAGAATCAATTATTTCTTCGTCTCTTCACATTGTAGTTTGTGTTATGCACTTTTTTTATACAGGTAATGATGCGCTCACTGTTTCATTCATTTTTTTCCTTTCAATAAAGTGCTACAACACTGGGATTTTCATTTCCTTTCTCTTATTATTATGAGCCAAGCCCAAAATCATATTTTTACCTTTTTTTTCTTTTCTTTTAATAATAATAATAACAATAATTATTATAAAACTAGTGGGTTCCACTTAGAAGTGAACCCATCCAACAAATCTCATTTTACCACTCAAATGGAAAGGTATTGCTCGATTATGTCCTCCTTTTTTCTACAACATATATTCTTCGACACATGTAAAGTATTTTTCATCATATCTGAACCATTTTCATCAGTATGAATCTTTTCAATTGAAAATGACTTCATCTTCAACGCATCTTGTATCCAATGATACTGCTACTCAATGTGCTTCAACTTTTCATGAAAAATTATATTCTTATTGAGATAGATCATACTATGATTGTCGCAGAATAACACAATTTTATCTTGCTTGAGGCCTAACTCTTTTTAGATTTTCTTCATCCACAAAAGTTATATAGAAGAAACATTTGCTGCAATGCACTCAACCTCGATTGTAGATAAAGCAACACACTATTGTAGCCTTGATTGCCAAGACACACGACTCTCCTTGCAAAAGTCATTGTATAACTAGAAGTAGATTTTCTAGAATCATGATCACTTGACATATCTACATATGTGTATCCATCTATCGCATATTCACCACCTCCAAAACATAAACGTATTTTGAAAGTGCCTTTAAGATATCTGAAAATCTACTTCACTACTTTCCAATGATCTTTACCACAGTAAGAGAGAAATCGACTAACAACTTCAACGACATGAGACATATATGGCCTTGTGCATACCATAACATACATCAAACTACCAACTATAGATGCTTAAGGAACCTTCTTCATACCTTTTTTTGTCTTTCTCACTTGTAGGACATTGTTTAGAATTCCATTTGAAATGACTAGCAAATGGAGTAATACTAAGTTTGCAATTATTTGTGTTAAAAGTCTCCAACACCTTCTAAATGTAATATTGTTGAGATAACCACAATTTACCATGCTTCTTATCACTTGTGATTCCCACGCCAAGGATCTACTTTGCAGGACCTAAGTCTTTCATTACAAAAGACTTACTCAAATCTTTTCTTAGATATTGAATCTTGTTAGTGTCATGAACAACAATAAACTAGTCATCCACATATAACAAAAAAAAATAATATAATCACCATAAGATAATTTCTTTACAAACATACATATACTTCTCCAAAAAGGTCAAAGTTGTTGTACCGTTGTCGAGGTGCTTGACTAAGCCCACAAGTTTTTCTTCAATTTTTACACAAGTTGTTATTTATCTTTAACTTTAATGCCCTTAGGTTGCTCCATATGTATATCTTCCTCCAAGTCGCCATGAAGGAATATTGTCTTCACATCCAATTGTTTAACCTCTAGGTTCAAACTAGCTGTTAACACAAGCACAACTCGAAAAGAGGACATCTTCATCCTAAGTGAGAAAATTTGTTCAAAGTCAAAACTTTTTCTATGATTTAAACCTTTCACAACTAATATTTATTTTTATGTTGGTAGTATTATGGATCTTCACTATTAATGATCACATACTCATGTGAAGGACATCTTTGGGAACGTTGGAGTTCTCCATTAGACCTTCTCAATTGAGGTTCCACTAGTGGCACAACTAGAACCTTTTCATCTAGCTCATCATGGTAGGGAACATGGTTTTCAATTACATTCTCATCATCTACCTTACATCGTCCCCCATCAACAAAAGTTTCGACATAGGCTTTAGATACAACATCAATGTAACTTATGCAATTTGGTTTATATTTCTCTGTTTTATCAAAGTCTTTAATTGTTTGGTCTTCAAGAAATATCACATCTCAACTTCTGATAAAATTCTTATCAATCAAATCCCACAATCCATAACCAAATTCTACATTACCATAATCGACTAACATACACTGTTTGGATTTACTATCAAGTTCGGACCTCTCATCTCGTGGAACGTGAACAAAACATCTACATTCAAACTATAAAAACTCAAATATTTTAAAATCAAATTACTAATTTCCTATCATCGAAATATAATATTTATATTAAATTCTTAGAGTTCATTTAATCATAGATGATTGATAGTTAGTCTAGTAAGGGTTAGATTAGAAAATCCAACAAGTATGTTTTTGGGAAGAATTGTAAAATAAACCTAGTAGACACCTTAAGCCCAATTTGAAAAGTAGCTTAATATTGAGAGTGTGACTTGTGAAAGATTTCCACACTTGAATGCGGGTGTTAGAATAAACATCTCATAAATCCCTATCTGTTGTAAATCACATAGTCCTATACATACTCACATTATCTTCCACATACAACAAATCCTAAATCTCACCAATAAAAATACATGTATGAGACCCATTCCCCTCACCGAACCCATTATTGTTAATAAAGAAAGAAAATATACAAGAAAGCTAGAGAAAAGGGGGGAGACAAGAGAGAAGAAGAGGAAAAGAGAAAAAAATCAGAGAAAAGAGAAAGAGGGAAAAGTATCATATAACTGTTTCATGTCTTTCCTAAGTCCTCCATGCCACCTCTCCTCGTAAGTGAAACCCACAACAATAATTGATTAGAGGTAAGAAGAAACATGCAGAATAAGGAAAACCATTAGAAAGATGAGAATAAAGTCATGACAAGTTAAGGTTTTCACTATCAGTAATCTTGAAGCCAAGTTTGATTGGAGTTCATCATAGAATCCCCCCCCCCCC
>JBBPBT010001328.1:446438-466593 GCA_037974875.1 Cicer bijugum | reverse complement strand
AACCTTTGAGAAATCCACATTTAGAACTTGTACTTCCTAAAATTTTATCATAATTTAAATTTTCTATTTATGTATTTTTGTTAATTATATATATATATATATTATTTTTTTTACTTAAAAATAATTGAAATAAATGTTTTTCTAAAAAAAACTTTTAAAAATGTCCATTAACTTAGACTTACTAAAATTTTATCGTAATTTAAAATAAAAATATTTTAGTATTATAACTAAAAAAATGTATTTTGGTATTTAATTTTTCAATAGGAGTATTTTGGTTTTTTTTTTCTTTTCAAAACAGAGTTATTAAAAAAAACCTATATTACCATGTACTTAATTTTATCAATGAGAGAGAATATCCTCAACTTTACACCCCCAATTAGGGATGGCAATGGGTAGGGTTTGGGTAGGGTACTATAGTACCCGTACCCATACCCGCAGTTTAAAAAAATACACATACCCGTGCCCGTACCCTCTTGGGTATCAACTTTAATACCCTTACCCGCTGGGTACCTAAGTACCCGTACCCGTATCCATTACCCACACTTTAACTAAAATAAATCGATAAATAAATATTATTTTGTGATTAAATTTAAAAAGGATAAATATCACCTATAGTCCCTTAACTTAATTTCAGTTAACGTTTTAGTCCTTTATTTTTTTTCTCGATTTTGTCCTTTATTTTAATTTTAAGTGACAATTTAATCTTTTTTGTTTTAAAATGTTAACAATGTTATCCTTTTTTTTACAAAAATTCATCAAAATTTTCAAACAAAACTCATAAATTTAATTATATTCTTTAATATAAAATAAACTTTATCAAATTTGTAACTCAAATCTTCAAATAAACTCATATTTGTCATTCTTTATTTGATGTTGTTAGAGATAAAAATATGAGTTTATTTAAAGATTTAAGTTATAAATTTGATGAAATAGCATTATATTGAGGATGATAATTAATTTTATGTGTTTTGTTTGAAATTTATGATGAATCCTTTGAAATTTTGCATAAAATAAGGATAAAATTGTTGATATTTTAAAACATAAAAGATCAAATTGTTACTTAAAATTAAAATAAAGGACCAAATCGGGGGAAAGAAAAAGATAAAAGACTAAAACGTTAACTGAAATTAAGGTAAGGGACTATATGTGGTATTTACCCATTTAAAAATTATCCAAATATCATAAATTAAATCATAAAATATTATAAACCAAAATATTTTCTATCTCAAAACATTTCAAGTGAACACTCGTTACAATACACATTCAAATATCCATAATAATATTTTATGAAGTTGCAAGTCTTACCACAATATTATTTGAGATTAGTAAAAATAACTTATAAATTGCAAGTATAATTTTAAAGACACAATTAATAAGATATAATTCTTAGTTATAAAGTCACAATTATTTAACTATTAATCATAATCAAATTCTTAAAAAGTTTGCAAACGTTTATCTTTTGATTTGATTATAAATATTGTAATGATTTAATGATATTAAAACATAAAGGAAAACAATTAATTAAATTAAATATTAATATAATAAACAAATAAATAAATAATATATTTATATAAGTGCGGGTGCGGGGCGGGTACTATAGTACCCGTACCCATACCCATACCCACTTAATTTTGCGGGTAATTACCCGTCCCCGTGCCCATACCCATTTTGCGGGTTTTTACCCTACCCATTGTGGGTTTTTTTTGCGGGTATCCACTGGGTCTGGGTCTAATTGCCATCCCTACCCCCAATTAATATCTTATTAGACTTGTCTACGTGATGTATTAATTTTTAGTAAACTAATACTAATAATAATAATAATAATAATAATAATAATAATTCTTAATGCATTTTTTTCTCTCTATGTTATTGTCACATTTTTTGTGTTATGTTTGACTAAATCCTCGATCTCACATTTTTGTTTTGACTTTGTTTACATTAGAAAGTGCCCCAAAAATTCAATATTTTTGAGTTTTTACTCTTATCTTTTTTCTACTTCATCTCCTATTTATTTATGCCCCTTTACAAAAAAATGTCCTTTCATATTTTCAAATGATCATAGTACTATACTTTTACTTCTAAGTGACCGTAATAGTCATATTGATGATGTAATTCTAGAACAATTTGCTATAGTACAATAAAATACTGATGTAGTTTGTTACTAGTTGTTTTATCTTGGGTACATTGTGGTTGATAATTGCTTGAACAATTTTGGGTAGTGTCGTAAAATGTCTTAAAGAGAACAACATAGTTAGCAACTCAATCTAGTAATATCTTTTGTGGCTATTTTTTTTTTAAAGTTATTTTTCAAAATTCATAAATAATTTTAAATCGTTTCTTTCTACCATGTCTACCAAAGAGATTATTGGTTAGGGCTCCGCTATTTCTGATTTCGACAAACCATTTTGATTTGAGGGATATTACTTCAAACGATGACAACAAAATATATTGTTTTTCTTAACTACAAAAATGTTGTCAACGTTCTAAAGAAAGACATTCCAGTGGTTCATGAAACAATTGAACAAATAGAAAAAGGATAAGAAAGTTGCATAATCAATCCAATGGGAGGCAAATGATTACTTATGTAAGAATTATATTCTTAAAGGATTTGTTGATCATTTGTATGTTTAATATAGTACCAAAAACATTATAGAGATGTTTGGGGTACTCTAAAGAAAAAATATGATACTCGCGAAGTTGGTGCTAAAATGTAATATGTGAACCGTTACCTCAAGTATTACATGGCTGATGACAAATTTGTGGATGCTCAATCCCATGAAATTCAAAAGATAGCTCATGACATCATATTTGAATGTATGGATTTAGACGAACAATTTCAAGTTGTTGTTAATACTGACAAATTACCTTTTGCTTGGAATGATCTCAAAAAAGCCACATCTTGATTGAGGAAGATTCTTGCAAGCAAGACCATAGAGATGAAGTACTAGTTGTTTCAAACAACAACAAAAAATTCATCGGTGCAGTTCTGAAACTAATAGGAAAATGTCGCAAGAATCAGAAACACAATATGAAGAATCACAAGATGAATGGGTACCCTCCAAAGGCATCAATTGTGAAGCAGCAACCACCTCATAGAAATGACTCTGGCTAACAATTAATTTGTAGCAACTGTGGGAAACCATGTCATAACGAACATAAGTGTAGGAACAGTCTAAACTATACTCCGCAAGCTAACCTAACTGAAGAGCAATTTGTTGCCATGATTAAGGAAATCAACATTATTGGTGGATCAAAGGAATGATGGATTGAAACTTGCGTTGATCGTCATGTTTGTTATGATCGTGTTATGTTCAAAACATACACTGCCGATGAAGATAAGAAAGTGTCATTTGAAGATACTCATACCACTCATGTTGTAGGCATTAGAGATATAGAGATACAATTCACCATTGAAAAAACATTGTTGTAAAAGATGTAATGCACACTCCTGAGATGAGGAATAATTTGTTTTCAGGTTTTCTACTCAGTAAAGCAGAGTTTACTCAGTTTATAGGGGTAAATTTATACACCATTACTAAAAATGGTATTTTAGTTGGGAAAAGGTTTGCCAGTGATGGCATATTTAAATTGAATGTTGAAATTAATAAATTGTCTTCGTGTGTTTACATGTTGTGTGATTTTAATATTTGACAAGCTATATTTTATCATGTGAACAAACTAATAATTTAGAACTTAAACAACTTAGGTTTAATTTCAAAGTTATCTTTAAATAACTTAGAAAAATGTAGTTTTTAAGGTCAAACTAAAATAATCAAAAGCTCACATAATATACTCTAATATATGCAAACTTGATGGGACTTTAACTAGAAATGAAAAACGTTATCATATTTTGAAAAAAAAGACAACTTATGAGATTTTAAAGAAAAGACAACTTAACTTGTCTTATCTTTCAACTTGGGGTTGTTTGGTTTATGTTAGGATCCCTGATCCCAAGTGAATTAAACTCGTCAGTAGAACTTGGGGTTGTTGGGTTTATGTTAGGATCCCTGATTCCAATATGTATGCAGTAAACAACAAAGCGTATAGATTTTATGAACTAAATGTTGAAGTGATCATAGAGTTAAATGATGTTGACTTTTATGAAAATAGATTTCCTTTCAAATAGAGAAATAGTGGAGGCACATTTTTGTGAACAAGAGCATTGAAAGCAACAAAGAAGGTGAAACAGAACCTTGAAGAAGTAAGAGTACAAGAGTTTCTAAAGATTATGGAACCATTTATATGGTCCATACATTAGAAGATGATCCAAAAAATCTTCAAGAAGCTTTATCATCATTGGATGCAGATTTGCGACAATAAGCTATAAATGATGAGATGGATTCTCTAGAGTCTAACAAGACTTGCCAAACCTTACTCTCAACTAATAGGTTGTAAATGGATTTTAAAAAAGAAACTAAAATTCAATGGAATTATTAATAAATACAAGACTCGTCGTGTAGCCAAAGGTTTTACGAGATAATTAATGAGTTAATTCCATGTATGATCGATGAATAAAGGGATTTTGAAGTGAGAATGCACAAGTAACAAAGAGTGTCTGGGAGAAGTTGAAACACAAAGTTCAATTGAAGGTAAGAGCACAATAGAAAATAATTATGGAAGGCCAAGAAATCATGTTGCGTGCAAGAGGTTATGCTTTAAAGGTGAAACTTAGTGGGAATGAAAATATTGAAATCAAATATGTCACCTCTGACAACAAATCTTGACTTTAAAGTGAGTTATTAAAATCAATATTTGATAGGAATTTATTGAGTGACAATTTTCTTTCATTATGTTGATTCCTACACTTTAATTTCTTATAATTTTCTTCTTTATTTACTTTTGAAGACTTTACTTATTCTTTTATTGTCATGTTATTCAATCAAGTTCTTCTACATGTACTTATGTTTATAAGTAGAATCTTGTAAAACCTTACATATATATTGTAGGTGTAGAGGTACGCCTAAGAGGGGGGGGGGAGTGAATTAGATGTTAGGAGATTTTCTTGTTTTCAGCGATATGGTAATTGAATTTTATGTTTAAGATAGTAACAAATAATAAGTAAATGGTAGTAATTAAATGAGCACAATAGAATTATCCTGGTTCCCCTTATGACCAAGGGTACATCTAGTCCTCTTGCACACCACAAGAGAATATTAATGCACTTATTATCAGAAAATGTACAACTCCCACCCTGAGATTTCTGCTACAAACTTCTAACAATACTTCTAAGATAACACACCACTATCTTAGATTAAGCTACTTTAAGAAAGTACTACTTTCTTTTACAAGTGATATAATATAATTTGGAATAAGGATATAAGAAAGGTATAATGATTTTAATCAAATAATACTTAAAGTACTTTGAGAACCTTTCTGAATGATATGTAAATGAAATGCAAGTAGTTTGTAAACAATCAAAATTCTGTTCAAAGTTGTTCAAGGATTGTGTGTCGATTAATCTGAAGTTATGGTGTATTTATACTCCGTAAACATCTCTTTAGATTCGTGCCCATTAATCCAAGAGGTTTGATGAACAAATACAATGATCTAGAGCCATTTCAGATCTAAAAAATTGAATTGCTTCCAATTGTATTCAAATACAGGATGTATGTATTCGAATACACCTATTTGTAACGTTCAATTTTATTCAAAATTTGCACCTTGTATTTGAATACACAATCATGTAGTCGCATACAAATTTGTTATTTTTGCCACTGACTTGTTGTTTGTATTCGACTACAGCAGGTCGTAGTCGAATACATATTTGTTGTTTTTGCCACTGACTTGTTGTTTGTATTCGACTACAACTGGTTGTAGTCGAATACAGATGTGGAGCTTTTGCTACTGACTTAGCATCTGTATTCGAATACATTATGTTGTATTCAAATACAACTTCGTACTTTGTCAAAAAATATTAGTTTTAAGACTTTGTTAATGTAATTTTGACTTTTGAAAATTACTTTATGTGCATATGTAAATATGAATGGTTCTCATGTATTTGAGCTATTGATTGTATCATTTACCTTTACATTTAAACATCTAATATGTTTGAATTTAAAGTTTATCAAAGATATTTGGACTACTTTTTGAGCTTGTTGCCTTGATCATAATTGTTGGTTTTTGTCTTCATCAAAAACATGTATTTTACATTCTCCTACTTTTTGATTATGACAAAACATTGTTATTTCAAGAGATCTCATCATTCTAACATTGCTCCCCCGTAATGTATGCGTGGTTCCCCGTTGTATATGATCAATTTAAAAACTTGTTTGAAAACCTACAAAGGTTTTTAAAGAAACCACAATACCAATTTTCTCCCCCTTTTGACATGACCAAAAAGAAGGAAAAATATAGAAACATACAATTTCAAGCATATATATACTAATAAAAGGGAAAAATAGCACACATTGTAAACAAAAGAAAATTACATAATTAAGATTGGAGTCATGTTCAATTAAGTACATCATAAAAAAAAGATATAGTAAACGAATTTTGAATGATAACAGCACAAAAACATTACACAAACAAACTACAACAAATAAATTCCTAGTATCGATCTATATGTCAACATCTGGCGGGTGGTGAAGATGATCAATCTTGTTAGATAAACTACTAAGTTCTTGAGATAATGCGTCGTGGTTCCAAGCAATAGTAGTTTCGATGATTTGAATGTGGGTGTCGATGGAGGTGGTCATAGTTTGGAATTGGTTTTGAATGAAGGTTTGGAAAGAGTCAAGTCGGTTCATAATCATACGATTGGAGTATAATCATCATCAAAGGCTATTTCTTCGCCATCTTCATCATCTCGGGCAACAGCATTGAAGGGGTTAGCAATGTCCTCTTGAGCGGCATCAAATGTTTGTCCAAGGTCGTCTTTATGCACATAAGACTGAAGATGCTCATTCTAGAAGATCCTGATGCTAGACAGGACACCTAAATCCAACAAGTTTTCCTTTGTGGCTGTATACATGACTTCTTCAAAGAAGTCCACCCCAAAATGTTCCAAAATCCGAGAGACTTCTTTAGCATATGGTAAACCAATTGCTTCTTTTGACCCAAATATTATAGATTTAACAAAGTATACCTAGTTTAGTGGACATCCTTCATACATAAAGTATATGATTTGTAATTCAAACTCCAAAATTTGGGAGTAATTGCCAGCCTTCAGAATTAAAATCTAACTTAGAAAATAATGTAGAAGGCGATAGTCAACGATAAGATTCCCAACTCCATACCATTGTTGCGCATATTATGAACCAAATTGAGTCCTTTTTTGCTCCATAGTGCTTTTGTCATACCGACATAAGGCAACATAAGCATCATATTTATAAATACTAGCCCATTCACACAAATTGTTGGGACAAAGTTTTTGTCCTTCAAAGGGAATGTTCAAGATTTCTCCAATGGTTTTGGTGTCTAACCAAATGATTTTACCCTTGACTTGATACATTATCACATTTCCATCTTGGGTGAGATTACAATAAAAGACCATAACTAAATCAAGATAGACAGGACCTTTGTAACCAATAAATTCTTCAACATGCTGGGCTTTGAGCAACTCAGGGAATTTAAAAGCAGAGAAATAATTCAAAGTACCAAATTTTGGAATGATGCATCTCTTGTCAGAGTAGAATGTGCGAAACTGGTTGATTTCTTCCGGTGTGTGTAGAAGCCAGGATAAATCCGTGATATTTGGATTCTTTATTCGCTTTCTTGAGGGACCCACTGATGCATGCTTGGTTCTTGGTCCTCGTTTGTGTGCGTCCGTGTTGAGAAAAGACGTTTTGACAGTTTGGTGAAAAATGGGTTTGAGAGGAAATTTTTGACAGATTTAAGAAGTTTGATTTCGAATGAAAGGAAATGAGTAAAGATTGATCTTGTTTACAAGGTGGGATGAATGGTTAACTTGTTGGAAGGAATATAAGACGAGATTTTTGGAAGGGAGGAGGAAGCTTATGATTGTATTCGATTACCAATGTAAACATAACCCTAAAATGCAAAGCAGCTTTTATATTTGGGCAAAAACGCAAAGTTGTGATCGACTACATTCTTGTTGTATTCGAATACAAATTGTTATGGGAACGTGTATTCTACTACACGTGATTTGTATTCGAATACAAGAATTTCTGGAAAAATGTAACACCCCAATATTTTTATATATATTATAAATGCGTTTTTTAGTAATTTTTGTAATTTATTATTTAGTTAATAATTTATTCTACATATAAATAAATTAAATTAAAATTTACCACTCCCTATTTTACTTGAATAATTATAACCTTTCTTTTTACTTAGTTATTTTGGTGTGACGATTACATTAGAACAATTTATGGCATAATTAATTTCTACATGGACAATTGTGTATTTTGCTTATTTGATTAGTTTCGATAATCACGAAATTGATGTGTTACATATGTTTGTTTTATTTTGCTATGTGTGAGTGGTATTTTTGTCTTGCTTGATTTATTTTAGTTGATAAAATATTAGTTAAATTATTAAATTAAATTGAAATTTATAAAATTTATGTTGTTTGTTAATTTTATTTATGACCAAATAAGTACTCATTTTAGAGATATTATAGAGTTAGTGAAATCCTTTCACTCTCCTTTATGACAAGATTTTATGATTATTCATTGTGTGACATAATGTGCATTAACTCATTCTTAACACCTTTAATTTATTTTTAAAGGATGATTATAAATTTAATTATGAGTTTTTGTGCAATTAAGAGAGGACTATTCTCCTTTTTGTATCTCATGCATTCACCTGTTTTAAACTAAAATTATGATTTTATTTTAATTGTCTATAAAAATAATTTTATGATATTTTTGGTTTCATAACTATTAGATAAAAAATTAAAAGGGTGATGTGACCCTCTACATTATTTATTTAATTAAAATAAATGGTGTGACACCCTACAATATATGATGAACTTTATTAGTTAATCCTAATTAACTCATACACATAAATACACATGATTTTAATTGACTTTGTAACAACCTAATAAAATTAAATAAATAGTAATTATTGGTAGCATAATTTTGGAATTAAGTGCACTTCAATTTTAGACAAGAACTCAATCGTAATATTGCAACGTAAATAGCTATTATGTTCATACATTTTCATTAGGCCTCTTGCTGTTACACCTATTTGTCATTCGTACACTTCTACAATAATTTTCTAAGTCATAAATCCCAATATCTATCGGTGTTGAATTTATCATTGTCTCATGAGCTATTTCTCGTGCGAATTTAGAGATGTTAAGGAAGAAAGCGCCTAAGGAAAAGGCTTTTCCCCATGCATAGTTAGACTATATATTAAATTAACAGTTCGTAGGATATTGATATGATGTTTGGATGTCTTAAAAGAAAAAGGTTGATTTTATTTTTATCGTAAAGAAATTAACTATAATGTTTTGATTGTCTCTTTTGAGTAATACATCTATCTTGATGAACTTAATTATAGAGTTATATTTTATTATTATCCCTTGATAAATATGTTTGTAGTGAAAATGTTTAGTGTTTTACGTATTTTAGAGTATTTAATTATGGAGTTATAATTTTTATAATGATGTAATTAGTAATATGTTTATTATGATGTATTTGATTTTATTTGTTGACCTTTGAGTATTTTAAATTTAAAACTTGCTTTTATGAACACATATGTGTCTTGAGAAAATTGATGAGAATTTTATATTTCTTTAAATTTAATAATATGAGAAAATTGATTATTGAATGCATTAATGAACAGTCCATTTTTAGAATGCTGAAAACTTTATAGTGAAAGGAACAAAATTTATGTTGCTATTGTATTCTTGGTGATATGAGTTTTAATGGTTATCAATAACATGTAGTCAAATTGAATCTTAAGGATTATTAAAATGAAAGTAGTGATTTTGAGATATTTGTTCACGTGCATATTTGATGTGTTGAAGTTATTAAGTTATAACTATGAACATCCATGGGAATATAAATTTAATGTTTTATGTGATTAAAAAATTTAATCTAAAATACTTTGTCTTTGTGGTTGCCTAAGTGGTTGGTGATTTGTGTTTTAAATATAATTATCTTTGTTGTTGCCTAAGTGGCCGGTGATTTGTGTTTTAAATATTTGCTATCTTTGTGGTTGTCTAAGTGGCTGGTGATTTGTGTTTTAATTATTATCTTTGTGGATTGCCTAAGTGGCTAATGATGTGTGTGATTATTTAAGTGAGTGGTGACTTGTACATTTTGAGCATCATTATCATTTCATGACATATCATATGCATCTTTGTGGACGCCTGTGTGGCTGGTTATATCTGGATCATATATGTTTAGGAGCATGCATAACTTATATACATTTTATTGTTATTTTTATTTTGATTTAACTATTTGTTCTACGATTGTTACTTATTTAGATACATTTTATGACTTTTGATATATATTTGAGAACTATTAAATAATCAATTTCTTTAAACCTTTTATTACAAAAGAATTTTATATTCATATTTTATGATTGTTATTTTATTATTTGGTTTAATTTTGCTATGGAATGAACTGATCCCTTACACTAATATTTAGGTATTAATGATCTCAAAAAGTTGAGTTGCATGAATGATGTTTAGTTGGTACACGCGCGTGGAAAAATGGGACTTTTATTTAAAAATAATGTTTTATATTACTAAATTCTTGTAGTACATTGTAAAGTTATTTACTCGCCATCATTAATTATTAATAAAAATATGGAAGTGATATTTTATTCCAATTGAATGTCCTTAATTTCAGTCAACATTATTTTTTTTGAATTTCACTTAAAGAGAATTTATTTTATTTTGGAGCATAAATAAATATTGATCTAACAATTGGGATATTAATTTTGCAAATAAATGAATGAATAATATTTTAGCAAATTGCATTATGTTCTTTTACAAAAAAAATATATCAAGTCATTTTCTAACGCATCTTCAAATTTTCACATGATCAATTATTCATAAGAAAAAAAAATTATAGTTTTTTATAAAAGAAAATAAATATTTTTAAGTAATTTTTTGGATCAAAAAATTTGGGGTGTTACAAAAAAACATGTATTCGAATACAATCATTTTGTATTCGGATACATTATAGATTTTTTGTTTAAACACTAATTTTTCCACAGAAATTGCAACATGTAAGGCACATATTCATATATTAAGAGAAGATAAGGAATTAATTCTAACAATTTATCAAGAGGAAATGTTAGAACTTGAAGATAGATGACAAAGTATATGTACCTTGCAATTTTAGAGATCGTTTTCATTTAAAATGTCAAGTTCTCTTCGTATCTTGTAAAATGAGTCTTTAGGTAAAGGTTTTGTGAAGATGTTAGCTAATTGATTGTGTGTATCCACACATGTTACTTCAACATTGCCTTTGAGCACATGATCTCGCAGAATGTGATGACGTATATCGATGTGTTTAGTCCGAGAGTGCATGATTGGATTCTTTGAAACATTGATTGCACTGCTGTTGTCACATCTTAGTGGAATGCATCTGAGGTCAGGTCCATAATCATGTAATTGTTGTTTGAGCTAGATAATTTGTCCACAACAACTTCCTGCTGCTATGTATTCAGCTTCAGCAGTGCTAAGGACAACACAAGCTTGCTTTTTATGGGACCTTGATACTAATGCATTACCTAAGATATGTCAAGTGCTGCTTGTGCTTTTACGATCTATTTTGCATCTTGCATAATCTGAATCAGAATATCCAACTAGTACATATGCTACTCTTTGGATACCATAGGCATACATTGGTTGTTCCTTTCAAATATTTCATAATTCTTTTTACTGCTATAAGATGTGATTCTTTACGATCCGCCTGAAATCTTGCACACAAACAGACACTAAACATAATATATGGCCAGCTGTCCATTAGATATAATAAAAATCCAATCATACCTCCATATTTTGATATGTCTATTGAAATATCTGATTCATCTTTATCAACATAGGTTCTATAGCCCATTAGAGTTGTACTTTCCTTGCAGTTTTTCATTTCAAATCTTTTGAGTAATTCTTTGCAATACTTTGCCTGATTTATGAAGATGACATGCTCGAGTTGCTTGATGTGAAAGCCAAGAAAATAGTTTAATTTTTCCATCATGGACATTTCAAATTCTCCTTGCATTATTAAAGAGAATTCTTCACATATATAATTGTTTGTTGATTCGAATATTATATCATCAACGTAGATTTGGAGCAATAAGGTGTGACCATTATCTCTTTTAACGAATAATGTCTTATTGACTTTCCCTTTTTCAAATCCTCGTTCACATAGGAAGGTGATTAATCTAATATACCAAGCTCTTGGATTTTGTTTTAGACCATATAGAGCCTTTTTTAATTTGAAAACATGGGAGGGATTTTTGGAGTCTGCAAAGCCAAGTGGTTGTTTGACATATACTTCTTCATTAATGTATCCATTGAAAAAGGCACTCTTCTCATCCATTTGAAATATTTCAAAGTTCATAGAGCAAGCATAAGCAAGTACTAAACGTATTGCTTCTAATCATGCTACTGGAGCAAATGTTTCATCAAAGTCAATCCCTTCTTCTTGATTGTATCCTTGAGCGACCAATCTTGCTTTGTTGCGGACAACTATACCATTCTCATCAAGTTTATTTTTAAACACCCATTTTGTACCAATGATGTGTTTATTTATAGGATTAGGAACAAGTTCCCATACTTTGCTTCTTTCGAATTGGTTGAGTTCTTCTTGCATGGCAAGTATCCATCGATCATCTTTAAGTGCTTCAGCAATTTTGGAGGGTTCGATTTGAGAAACAAATGTCATGTTCAAGCAAGCATCTTGTAGTTTTAGCCTTGTTGTGACTCCTTTGTTGATATCACCTATGATGTTATCAATTGGGTGATATCTATGGGTTCTCCATTCTTTAGGAAGATTATCATTTTGCTTTTCAATGTTGACTTCACTTTCTTGACTTGGTTGATCAATTTGATGTTCTTTGCTTGTGGCATTGCTTTCAAAGACACAAAAGATGAATTAAAGTTGGATATAAATTGACACAATATAAATTGATGGGCGAACCTATTCCTCTAGATTATGTGAATATTCAATGGAGAAAATTAAGCATGGGATGTGAACTTACCAAAGACACAGAAGATGAATTAAAGTTGGATATGTCTACTGAGATGAATGTCTTATGAAAACGCTTTCGATCACTTGATGTTATAGGAAAATGAGTGTTGAAGAGTAAGGTTCGTGAACTTGGTTATCCAACTACAAGTTCAATGTGTCCACCACCTAAAAAAGTGAAAACCAAAGGATGATTGAAGAAGAGTAAGGATAAGAAGTCGGATGGATATGATGTATATCCAGACCCTTCTTACTTTGAGCATGTTAATGCAACATATTGTGAAGATCCTAGTTCCCAACCATCTCAGTCATCAAAGAATAGACAACCCTCTCATTCAAAGAAACAACCATCTCAATCATCTCAATCCTCAAAGCATTTGTTTTGGAGACAATTTCCTGATGTTATTCAATCATACATTGATGACATATTTGATGTGGTAGCAGATGGAAATTATAGTTTTCAGGCTATTGCATTATTGCTTGGACATGGTGAGGAGTCTTGGTCTTTAGTTCGCAATAACTTAGACCAGGATATTGCTTTTCGTATAACTCCATATGGATTGTTTCCATGACTTATTAGAGAAGTAAGAGATTCGTTGAAGATAACAAGCTTAGGTCTTCAACCCATAGATAAATGGATGTCCATATCTGATATGGGTTACGTGATAGTGACAACATATAATATTATTCTCGTCATGTTTGGTCAGACATATTCTATTACTTTCTTTTCTATGAGAGATTCATATTCAAGATCAACAAAAAATGATCATATGATATGTAATTGTTTTGTTGATGAAAATCATTGGGTTCTGGTAAAATTGTCTTATTTTCTTATGTATAAATTTTTTAAAATAATCAAATGAATTTTTAAAATAATCAAATGATCTTATTTTGTAGTTAAAGATGAATGATGGATTTTCAATGCCAAACATTGCACTAGGTTGGAAGCAATATCGCATCAATGAGGCAACTTCTTAGGCAATAGCATATACAAGGCGTCTACAATATCGGGGGTATTTATTAGGCCATTTGACACGTGTAACACAAAATCCACTTAAATAACCCGTAGATGTAATGTCATTAGATGAAGCTTAATGTTTTACAACTGTTACAAAATCACATGTTATTAGTTAATTTTAATGAACTGTCGCTCTATGTCATCTAGTATTTTATTTAGTTTGTTCACTTTATTTTCGTTATAGTTCATCACAAATAATATAAGTGAACGACGTAACAATAATGCTAAACTTAGATGGATATGAAAATAAACTAACATTAAAATTCACAAGCACTATGTTTATAAAAGTAACTACTAACTAGTGTGACATTGCATTAAGTACAAAACTTTATAAAAGTGAATATACAACCCATCATCTGGTTTAACTTCATGTTCGTTCATCCCTTGTTGTATAAGATCATCAATATGTTGTAGGATAAATGGTTGTAAAGTAGAACCATCTGCATTAGTGGTCGAAACACCAAAATCTAGGACCTGGGGTACACCATCTGGTCGCAGTAGTAATGGATGAGATATCCGATGGAACCACTCCAAATATCCCTCCTGACACTTAGATGAATACGTAGTTGGATGAATCTTGTGAAATATATCGGTGACAAGGGTCACATATCCCAACCATTCTACATCTACATCAGATAATCTAGAAAGAGCTAGAGGTGGCAGTGATAGAATATGTTGGATGTATCCAAATTGTCTCAAACACCTCTTTGGTAGATATACCACTATTGTGCTGCATTGTTGGAGGTGACCAGTGTATAACATGTTATCATCAAAGAGAATGATATCCCTATTGTTCTCCCATGACCTCCATTTGACTTCAGCAGGTGTTAGTGTGTCAATCATATGTCTATACTTAGGGATCTTGTGTTTGTCTTTTTTGTAGCTCCATCTATTTATTCGAGCAATGCACTGAACATCAGCACTTTGGTCACCTCTTTTACAAATATCTAGAAAATATTTGTAACTCCAACACTATTACAAATAAAAATAAATAAATTAATTATAAACATAAAACCAAATAAATAAAAATCATAACATTACTAATAATCATAATTATTTAATACTTGTAGCAGAAACATGTATGCACCTAACTGTTTGGTGTCGTAACGACTAGCATCGGAGAGGTAATAATAAAAGACTACTAGTGCAGCACTACCCCAAGCGTATCTACTGGTACCATCTAAATATCTGAATAAGGGAATATATTTTGCATCAACTAATCTATGACTTTTATCTACAAACATAGTACTCCTTAGTAGATTCAACAAATAATCCGAGCAGTACAATCAAATCGTTGGGCAACACCTTGTCGTCTGAATACCTCTTTCAACCAATCTAATCTATAGTGTGCACCCCTGGTTTGGTTTTTGTTTTTGTTTCCTCTCATATCTCTTCAGGAGGCACCCATAATAAAGTAATGACAATATTACATGTCATTACTCTATCTAGGTCAGCTGGTGGAGTGTTCACATCTCTATACATCGGAGGAGAATAGGTGGAGTAAATTATTACAATTTTTTCCATGGGCAACAATTTTTAGCATTGATCACTCCTGCAAACAAATAAAATGTACCATAACTAATAATTAACTTAAATACTTTTAATGCACCATAAATAATAATTAATTTAAATACTTTTAATACATGTTAAATAATAATTATTTTTAATATTTTTAATGCACCTTAAATAATAATTAATTTTAATATTTTTAATACACCTTAAGTAATAATTAATTTAATATTTTTAATACACTATAAATAATAATTATTTTTAATATTTTTAATACACCATAAATGATAATTAATTTAACTTACTTGTCAAAACCAGAATTTCATAGACACTTGATGCCGATATCGAGTAAGGACTGACATATCATATGATCCTCTGGGATACCGTGTTAGCTCATCCTCACCCTTCTGTTGTACAGGTCCCTCCTCTTGTACATGTACCTCCTCATGTACCGCTTGATCCTCCTTAGGGATATATATATAAGTGTGCTCTCCTAGGTCATCATCTTCCATTATAACTCGTCGCTTTATACAAAATATTGTCGGACGAACCCTTTCCAGAATATCATTCATAGACGACGATTCAATGTCACGTATTCTTCCAACAACTTTGTTGCCTCTGTCTTTTGCCCTAACCACTGAAAAAAATTTAATTAAAATCAAATGAATTAAATAAATAGTAATGGAATAGAAAAAATTAAAACAAAAAAATCAATTAAAAAAAAAAATCAACCAACTACCGGAAAACTTGTGGATGAAGTTTTCTGATAGTTTTCAAAAATGTCACGTTGAAGTTTGCAGGTAGTGTAGTTTTTCTGAAAAACTTGAAATAATAATTTCTGAAAGTGATGCTCTGTACCAAAAAACTTTTTTTCAAATTTTTCGGAGTTGAAGTTGTGTACCGAAAAACTTAAAAAATATTTTTCGGAAAAAAAATAATTTTTTAACACTCACTTGTTTTCCGAAAATGTTGAAATGAAGAAATGAAAAAAATAGTCACTTTTTAATATATATATATATATATATATATATATATATATATATATATATATATATATATATGAGAGTATTTTGGTTGTTTTCTTTTACATTTTGAGGGTACATGGATAAAGAAGGGGGTACATGGTAAAATATCTATTGCACTCCATATGGATTTCATCTTAAATTGTTTTCCGTGCATCGTTATTTAACTCTAAAAATCTTGTTGGCATCTGTATTATTGCATTAAAACCACTTCTATAAAAGATCTCATAATCTATCCCATAATCCATGCGCTTTTGGGTTTTGACAATTGATTTGATTCAATAGTTCACGCACGAAAGTGTTATGATATTTGTCAATCAAATATGTTTCATCCTTAAAAAGTTAGATTAAATATGAAATCCAGTGTTTAAATTTGTCAAGAACCCACATTTAAACATTCATTTGTTGATGTTATAATAGATTCTTATCAAACTTAAAATCAACATTCACATGCTATTAAAGAATATTTGGAGCTTGAAGAGGCAAGTAAGGAATTCTCAGAGTTTGACGAAGCTTGAAAAAATAATACATGGAAAGTATGGTCTTATGAGGCTTGATGAAAAAATACATAAGGTAAGTCCCAAGAGGTGGAGTGAAAAATAGTCAAATCGTAGAGAGACTAAGTTAATACTCCATTTTTTTTTCCTTTTTATATATAAAAGACATTTGGATAACCAAAATTAATTTATATGATAAATATTTTGGATCAAAGACATCAAATTTGATTGGCTTAATTGTCAGTTATTAAAAAAAAACAAATGTAGTACAATTTAAAGTCTAGAGAGACATAATCAACAATACTTGTATATCATTTATTAATAATATATTAAATTTTTTTTAGTTAAAAAGACAATTTCTTTTTGTAAATAAAAAACTGACATACCAATAATTGATTATGAATTAGTAAAAAAATCATTTTCTTTTGTCTTTTTATTTTAAATGTTGTTTCCACCTTTTAATATCAAAATGAAAGAAAAGATTTTGACAAGGAATTTAATTTCAATATGGAGGAGGGACTAGTCTATTAGCTAGTCAGAGACAATTCCATATAATTGATGTTTGTCGGTGTTAGTTTCTAGCTAAAAATGATTAATATTGTAATGTGATGATAAAGTAAAATTAATATAAATACGAATTGTTATTTTCTCATCTCATGGGCTGTTTGCACATTTCATAGATAGAAGCAGATACCGAAGAAGACAGTCCAATTAAGTGCATTCTCTTCGTCGGTTGAAATAATAATAATAATATATACATTGAAGTCCAATTAAGTGCATTCTCTTCGTCGGTTGAAATAATAATAATATATACATTGAGGTCTTTCATTTGATGAATGAATGCGAGAAACCATGTGAACCCTCTTCATTTATCCATTGCTATTACTAGCCCAACATATGCAAAGTGGTTGTTGGGTACCGCGTTAAATATTCAATACTAAACTTGTTTAGTTGGGTACAGTTACAACCCGTTTTTCTAATTTTAAAGACATATATTTAATTATATCTGTCTTCTTCTTTCAAGTGGTACAATTGGTACAATGTAGATCATTATTTAATTATCTGCAATTTCTTTAAAAATAACAGTTTGTGATCATTTTTATTATTTTAATAAAATATATATATTTTTTTATTTTTTATTTTTATATTTATTAAATTAATATTATTTAAATTATTATTTTAATTATAAAATTAAAAATAAAAACGACTATTAACTTTTATGTCTAAGAGACGGCTCTTTGATTGTTGAAATTTTAAACATATTTTAAAACTAATTCATAATAGACCATAATCCATATTATAATTTTCTTAAATTATAATCAATAAATTTGTTTGATATGTCTAGAGTTGTCAATTTGATAAACTCTCTAATTATTGGCCCGAGACCACATTTTAGAGGGGCTAAAAAAATTAATAATTTAAAAGGCCTCCAAAAACTAGACTCTCTAAAATTTGGTAGGATTAAGGGGCCTATAGACCCACTTTTTTAAAAAAAGAATCAATTTTCTTTTTTGAGAAATAAAGTTTTTCCATTTTTTCACTGATAAAATTTTTTTGATTTTTTTCTATAAAAATTTTTGATTTTTTTTTTCGATAAAAATTTTTTGATTTTTTTTTCGATAAAGAATTTTCAATTTTTTCGATAAAAAATATCTGATTTTATTTCGATAAAAAATTTCTGATTTTTTTGGATAAAAAATGTCCAATTTTTTTCGATAAAAAATTTCTCATTTTTTTCGATAAGAAGTTTTCGATTTTTTTATTCGATAAAAACTATTCATTTTTTTTGATAAATCTCAAAATTAACAAAATATTGGGAGCCTATAGGCTCCAAAGCCCCCTCTCTTAAGCCCCATGAAATAATGCGTCAAAATTTTATAAAAATTATTTTAATAGGAAGTTTAATAATAAAGATTTAATAAAAAAAATTAAAGAACTTTTTTGACGGCTCTAGATATATCTGCATATCAGTACCAATACAGAATAACATATAGTTTGAGGTTAACCATTTAAATGAGGTTCGATAAATGTAATTATTAGTCTTTTAATTAATACAAGATGAAATTCGATAAAAATAATAGATTAATTGAATATTGATTTTAATTCTTAACAAAAAAAATTAAACTCAATTTAATTTTCGAGAAAAATTAAACTAACTTTTAGTTATTGAATAAAATAGATAAAGATATCTTAATTTTTATTTGAATCACCATTTAAATTTGATTTTAGAATAAGCAATTAAGTCTATAAATATAATTAAAAAAAGGACAATTTGGTGAATTTTTGAAATGAGCTATTAAATCTTTGACAATTAATTGTCATTATTAAATGAATTTTTTTGTTGGAAAGGCCTTTTCTTAATAATTGTTGGAACCTATTTATCTTATTCTGTAAATGATTTAAGTAGGGAGATTAAGCTGTCACGGTTTAACTTTTTTCAAAAACTAAAAATTGTTTTTATTTTTCACAAAAGTTAAGTTGGATTTCCCGATTTATCTTATGGATGGTTGCTCACATAAAAATTACAAATGAATTCATCATGGAACCATTAATACGGTGGCTTTTACCTTTAGAAAATGGCCTAATTTTTCTATAGTAGGAAAATGGGCAATCTAGTAATTCAAATAATAGTTAAATATTGAATATGTTAAAGACAACAACAAATTCTACCTTAGACGACACAATAGAATATTAGGCATTGAAAATATATACTACGTTTAAAATATATATTTGATCTTACACATACAACGTTTTTTTATTTTAGTCTTCTTAAATTTTTTTTTATTTAAATTTAGTTCATGTGAAGTTAGAGTCAATCGATTTTAGTCTTAAATGTTAAATCAACATTAAAAGAATAATAAGTTTTTTAAAAATTCTCTTTTAATTTATATTTATATTTTCTTTATAAAACAACATTAGTTGTTAAATGATTAATAAATAAATTTATTAATTAATAATATAAAATAATTTTATTTTTAATATATTATAAAATATGAT